>BJKM01000651.1:0-303080 GCA_015082035.1 Chaenogobius annularis
AGGAGGGACCGGCGAGGATCCGTACAGGGAAGCAGCAGTTGGTGGTGGCGCAGGGCGGATTGGACAAGCCTGAAGCCAAGAATTGAGAATGGTGAAGACGTGGTGGAGGGCTGGATGGTGGATAGGAGCGTTTCCTGTTGTTGCAGAGTGTCGGTAGAAAAAGGAGCCATGGCAGGAACTGGCGATGAAGGAGGTGTCCAGCTCAGATGCGGAAGGGGAAACAGCAAAGGCAGTGGCGGCGCATAGTGGGAGGAAGTGATGATTTCCGGGTTCTTTTGCACAGCTGGTGGAGGAGTAACTGTCCGAGCCGGGGAGGAGTAATCCGAATTAGTTTAAGAAGGAAGGGGTCCAGGCATGACCCTGGAGGAACCCCCACAGACCCTGGCACAGGCGTAGCACCGGCCTTCGCAGTGAGGCGTGCGCTATTTTATTCTAAAATTGTGCTGTACAAATAAACTTGGTTACTCTCACTGCCTTAACATGCCCTTACTAAACAAGTAGTGATTTTACAAGAGAACCAGTTATTTAAACACATTTCTCTTAAAATGCAAGTTATAGTACAGCATAAGTTTGAAATAAAATATCAACACCATACATAGCTGATAAAAAAATACTTTAATAGGCAAGGCAAGGCAAGTTTATTTGTCGAGCACAATTTGTACACAAGGCAATTCAAAGTGCTTCACATAACAGACAAAAAAATGCATTAAAATCACAAAGACATGGCAGAAATCACAAAATCTTAATTTAAAAGTGCCATTTTCAGGCCCCGTCAAATAGTTCAAGACATAAAAGAGAAGAGTGCAAAGAAAAGCATTTCAGTCATATACACAGCCAAACAAAACAGTTTGTAGCTTAGATTTGAACATTGCCAGAGTAAGAGCCTGTCTCACATCCTCAGGAAGACTGAAGGAAGATTTTAGCTACATAAAACTGAAACGCAGATTCCCCATGTTTTAGTCCTGACTCTGGGCACCAGCAGGAGGTCGGTCTCTGAGGTCCTCAGAGTCCGAGATGGTTCATATGCCAATAACATATCTGAGATGTACTTTGGTGCTAGGAAGTTTGAAGCTTTGAAGTCTATTCTCTGAGCCACAGGGAGCCAGTGCAGAGACCTGAGCACAGGACTAATGTGATCGTACTTCCTGGTTCTAGTCAGGACTTGAGCAGCAGCGTTCTGGATGTACTGCAGCTGTTTTACAGCTCGTTTGGAGAGGCCAGTGAGCAGGCCGTTACAGTAGTCTAATCTACTAGAGACAAACGCATGGATAAGTCTCTCCAAGTCTGGTTTAGACTCAATGCACAATGAACTTCTAACAGACATTGTATTTTTCACTTAATGTGGTAAGGCAACTGCTGTTGTGATTTTTGGGCGTTACAAAAATAAATTGAATTGAATTGAATTCTTCACTTGACTATCTTCATTGTAATCACATTTTGTGTTTGTACTTTGAAAAGTTTCTTCAAAGAGTTCTTGATTTCTTGCGTCTGCAGCACATAAATTACAGGATTCAACAGAGGAGGTAACACGGATGTTAGCGAAAGGTTTAATAATCCTAATATTCGGATTATATTGCTGCACCTATTGTATAGGTTGTTAAAATCGGTAACGAAATATATTGCCACACCAGTGACAGATGTGCAGTGCAAGTTTTAAATGCTTTTACTCTTTCTTGCATTGTCGCAATCTTGGCCAGTGCAATGCCTATTCGGATATAACTTGCCAAAAATGAATGTAAGAGGAACCCATAAGATAAGTACAGGTAGCCAAATAGCTAATAGCAACATTTGGGGATGTGTCATTGCAAGCAAGTCTGAACAAACGGGCCGTGATCACAATAAAAGCTTTTAATAACCACAGAACCACAGAATGAAAGTCTCGTCAGAAGGCCTATTGCAATTAGCACTACTAGTATGACAAAAATCCAGAAAAATGCTATTAATCTGGACATAGACTTGTGAGTAACTCTGACATGATAGTGCAGAGGTGACATTTATAGCTATGAGTCTGTCGTAGGAAAGAGCCACTAAGTTTAAAGCCTCCATGGCAAGGCATGCATAACAGAAAAGAAAAACGCCATGCAGTCGTTGTAAGAGATACGATCGTGGCTTGAACAAAAATATATCAAGAAGTTTTTGGGACTAATGCACAACTGTGAAGCAAATCAGAAAAAAGAAAGGCTAAAAACAGCAATGTATTTTGGAGTCTGCAGGTTAGGATCCACAAGTATAAAGAAGCATCACAAATGCATTTCCTATGACAGAGAAGATGAAGACAAAAAATAGAAATGCATAATAATATTTCACATTTGGGATGCCGATGAAACCACTTATAATGAAAAAAGATGGACGCACAAATGTGATATTTTTGTCCAAAGCAGAGTTAAATAGATCCATTTTAAAACGTACCCATACAATTTACAATCTGTGTGTGAGTTTGAGGGAACGGGTCGGAGCAGCTGAAAAAAGGAGTGGCCCCATCTCAGGCTGGTCCTGAGGTCAAGAGCCACTTTTTAAGTGTCTGTGTCAACCAATGAAATTACTTTGGTCATTTTTATTCATGATTACTGTATACGTGTTCGAGGATTTGCAAAAAGGGCTGGGCAATATTTAGAAAATATATGAATTAAACATTTAAATGAAAGGCTTTAATTGCTAGAATCCTACTTTATAATGATTTTGCTGTCAATTCATTTTTTTGCAAAACTCAAATCCAATTAATTGATTCTGTCTACACAGGGAATTAAAAAATGTTTCTCATGTTTTGTCTAAAGAGTTAAAACCATTTACATGTAGATCTGAGGTACTTATTGGAAGAGTACTATGGTTTACTTCATTTTGCCTCAAGTCACCTCCGTTCTGATGGCATAGCCTTTTAAAGGGTCTATAATTTAATACAATGGAGGGCTTATTTATCCCAGAAAGTTTTTTGTGCTTTGTACATCATTTACCCATGTATTAATCACTTACATTCTAAACATAGTAAATAAAGAATTGAACATTCTAAAGTCAAAAGCAAATTATTAATTGATACATAATTCATTACATTGCCTGCATTTGCTTAGCTGTGATTCACTGAAATTAACCTTACATGTACAATAAGGGTATGGCAATACAGTATGGTTTATTTTTTGGTTTTTCAGTGCTACAATACAAACATTTAATTGATACATTCAATTATTATACAGCACAATTTAGTATGGTACATATGGAATGTATTAAAGAACTTTTTCTAGCCTAAAATCATTTAAATTACTCACAACTTTAACTTAACATGCTTATTTTTATATAGTTAATAGTTGTGAAAAAATATATAATGTCAGGAGCTTGGTGACTGTGTGTCAGAATTCATGGCTTTGACCTGTGTGGTACCCCAAGGGCCGATCGTAGGACCTCTTCTTTTCCAACTTTACATGCTCGGCAGTAATAATGTGTCCTTCCACAGCTACGCAGACATTCAGATCTATGTTTCGCAGGAAAATATGAACCAGTTGATTCAACCTGTGTGAAGTTATCCCCCCATAGTGTCTGATTGCCCCCAAAATGTTATCAAAAAGTTTGTGTATCGTTTGTGCACACATTATAAGCATTTGTGCACGCTTTGTTTTTGAAATACTTATCATTTATTGGTTATGGATAAGACAAAGTGTGTAGTTTGCCTCCCCCATGGAGCCCGATTTACCGAGCAATATCAAAGTGACCCCAGAATGGTATAAAACGTTTGTGCATTGTTTGTGTATATTTCTGCACACAAGATCGGTGTTTGTGTATGCTCCGTGTTAGATATATTGATCTTTGATTGACCTCAGTTTGAAGTTGCAATCACTTTGGGGTCACTCTGACATTTTGTGGTCTCAGCAAATCTGGAACATGCAGAGGCTATTCCAGAGCTTCACAGAGAAAGCTCTGCTTTTCAGCTGTGACTGAGGCACATCCAGGGGGAGCTGAGAGGAGGACCGCATGGTATGAGCAGGAACATGGTGGGAAAATAATTCCTGCAAATAACAGGGAGTCAGACCATTTAAAGACTAAAAAACCATAAGCAACAACAACTGGAGAAATATTTAGTAACGTTTAAGAGAAGTCAGATCGACACTATGATAAAGAGAGATGTAATAAATAAATAATGTGATGTAATAAATAAGTGAATCACTCTTTCAAGGTCCTTGGCAGGTTAGTATGGTCAAATCAATAACATCAGCAGCGTTTTTACCATCTAAAAAACATTGCCAAAATCAAAAGAATAGTATTTAAACCAGACTTGGAGAGACTTATCCATGCGTTTGTACCACTAGGTTGGAGCCTGCTCCAAACGAGCTGTAAAACAGCTGCAGTACATCCAGAACGCTTGCTACTCGGGTCCTGACTTGATCACCAGGAAGTACGGTCACATTAGTCCTGTATTCAGGTCTCTTTGACATACAATATGAACCATCTCAGACTCTCAGGACGTCAGGGACCAAGCCTCTTGATGGTGCCATAGTCAAGACTAAACATGGGGAGTAAACATTTCAGCTTTATGCAGTTAAAATCTGGAATAGTCCTCCAGAAGATGTGAGACAGGCCTTTACTCTGACAATGTTTAAATGCAAGCTCAACACAGTTCTTGCTGTGCATATGATCTGCTCTCTTTCTTTTTAAAAGTGCATTTTATATTGAAAGTTTGTATCTGTGTGTATTGTGATTGTAACATTTAATTACTTTGTATACAAATTGTGCTCTATAAATAAACTTGCCTTGCCTGGTTACTCTCACTGCCTAGACATGCCCTCACTAAACAAGTAATGATTTATATAAGAGAACCAGTTATTTAAACACATCTCTCTAAAAATGCAGGTTATAGTATAGCATAAGTTGAAAAAAAAAAACATACCATATAATACTTTCATATACAATGCACTTCTAAAAGACCTTGTTATTATTCCACTTAATGTGGTTTCTTCACATTTGACTATCTTCATTGTAATCACATTTTGTGTTTTGTACTTTGAAAAGTTTCTTCACAGAGTCCTTTGATTTCTTGCGTCTGCAGCACATAAATGACAGGATTCAACAGAGGAGGCAACACGTATGCATAGTGAAAAGGTTTATAATCCTAATATTCGGATTTATAGCTGCACCTATTGTATAGGGTTGTTAAAATGGTACAAAAATATATTGCCACAAGTGACAGATGTGCAGTGCAAGTTTTAAATGCTTTTACTCTTTCTTGCATTGTCGCAAAATCTTGGCCAGTGCAATGCCTATTCGGATATAACTTGCCAAAATGAATACAAGAGGAAACCATAAAATAAGTACAATTAGCAAATGAGCCAATAGCAACATTTGGTGATGTGTCATTGCAACCAAGTCTGAACAAACGTGGACCGTGATCACAAAAAAAGCTTTTAATAATCACAGAACCACAGAATGAAAGTCTCGTCAGAAGGCCTATTGCCATGAGCACTACTAGTAATGACAGAAATCCAGAAAAATGCAAGTAATCTGGACATAGACTTGTGAGTAACTCTGACATGATAGTGCAGAGGTGACATTATAGCTATGAGTCTGTCGTAGGAAAGAGCCACTAAGTTTAAAGCCTCCATGGAAAGCCCTGCATAACAGAAAAAGAAAACGCCATGCAGTCGTTGTAAGAGATACGATCGTGGCTGAACAAAAATATATCAAGAAGTTTTGGGACTAATGCACAACTGTGAAGCAAATCAGCAAAAGAAAGGCTAAAAACAGCAATGTATTTTGGAGTCTGCAGGTTAGGATCCACAAGTATAAAAGAGCATCACAAATGCATTGCCTATGACAGAGAAGATGAAGACAAAAATATACATAGAAATACATAATAATATTTCACATTTGGGATGCCGATGAAACCACTTATAATGAAAAAAGGTGGACGCACAAATGTGATATTTTTATCTAAAGCAGAGTTTAAATAGATCCATTATAAAACGTACCACATACATTTACAATATGTTTGGGAGGCGGGCAAGAGCAGCAGAAAAAAGGAGTGGGCCCATCTCAGGCTGGTCCTGAGGTCAAGGAGCCAATTTAAGCAAAAATTAATTAACAAAGCTGTGTCAACCAATGAAATATGCTTTGGTTTTTATCATCTTTATTTACTGTACTTATGTTTGAGGATTTGCAAAAGGGCTGGAAAATATGAGACAGGGATATCAAATAAAACATTTCAATTAAACGCCTTAACTCTATAATCCTGACGAAGACCTTGAAGCGACATGATTCGGACGTCAGCCATGTGATTATAGTCGTGGAGTCCAACCACATCACTGTTCTTCCTGGTGTCCAGGGTGAGCCTCAGTTTCAAGGAGGCTGAAGAGATGAGGTCCGGAGTGGCAATGCCCCCAGGGTGGGTCCTAGCCGGAGGTGTTCGTACTTCCACTGAAGAGAGTCGACTGGGTAACTATGCTCCGCCAGGGCAATACCGGTGGAGTTGAAGGCATTGTTGACCCTGTGGAGACACAAGAGCCGTGTGGAGTCTGCACATCTTGCCGGATGGTGCGCAATGGAAGTGTCTTTGGGCATGGGCTGCAGCATGGTCCTTTCTGACCCATCGTCCAATGCTGCATGAGTACTCAAGGTTCTACCATCATGTTTTTTTTTCCGTGCTGTGACAGTAGCTGGGGCAGGTGCCGCCAGGATCTTGGCGTTAACCTGGTCCAGGACCTGCAGGTGGCAGCACCGCTTGTTGGTCTTGTTCCAGTCCGCCAGCTGCTCGCGGCTAAGCTTGGCAACGCCTGGACACTGACTCAGGTGGTGACTACAGTTGTCACAATAGGCACAGTAAGGCTGCGGCTTAGCGTGGTTGGAGTTATCCCCTGCTGAGGAAGTGATGATTACTGGGTTCTTTTGCCGCTGGAGTGCACAGCTGGTCGAGTAAAAGTCCGAGCCGGGGGCAAGGTCCAGGCACGACCCTGGTTGAACCTCGACAGACCCGGGCGCAGGCTTAGCATCAGCCTTCGCAGTGAGGCGTGCACTCTTCCGCGCAGGAAGTTCAAAAAAAGGACCCGGAGTCCCGTCGAAAAAGAGCTGGGAGCCGGAAAGGTCATGGGAATCGAAATCAGACATAACTTAGCCTACAGTGTACTAAGGAATCGCAGCAAAGACGGAAGCACCCCAGCCAACTGCATGAGGGTTTAAATGGGGCAGACGGTGTGGTGCGTTGGTTGGGTGTAGAGAAGGTGCGCCGTTCATTGGGGAGGAGTAACTTGGGTCCATTAATTGAGGCTGGAAGCAGGTGAGCCCTGGTGTAGCAGTGGACGTAGATTGGGTGGAGTTAGGTCTTCCAGGCTGAATTTACGCTAGCTTAATTTATCTCCAGTAGGTTAGGCTTTTCTAACGGCCTGCCCACTGGCCTCTCCAAACGAACTCTAAAACAGTTTAAGTACACCCAGAATCAGAATCAGAATCAGGTTTATTGCCATTGCCAATGAACTGGATTCACAAACATAGGAACTTGCTTTGGTGATTCGGTGCAATATAAAACAATGAACAATGATAAAACAACATATATGAAATCAAAAGGGCATGCGTTGAAGACACAACTATAGGATGACAAATAAAAATAGGCTTACTATGTACAGTTGTAGTGCAGAAAGTGACCAGTGCAGTGAGTTATTGGTTATATTAGCTAAAGTGACAGGTGTTTAGAAGTGTTCATGGCAGAGAGAAAGAAACTGTTGTGGCGGGAGGTTCTGGTCCGTATCGAGCCTCCTGCCTGAAGTTGAGTGAAATATAATCTCAAATAGTCCATGTCCAGGGTGAGAAGGGTGACTAAACATTGGGAGTAAGCATAGTTAAAATCTGGAATAGTCCTCCAGAAGATGTGAGACAGGCCTCTACTCTGACAATGTTTAAATCTGAGCTAAACACAGTTCTTGCTGTGCATATGATCTGCTCTCTTCTCTTTTTAAAGTACATTTTATATTGAAAGTTTGTATCTGTGTGTATTGTGATTGTAACATTTAATTACTTTGTGTACAAATTGTGCTCTATAAATAAACTTGCCTTGCTTTGCCTGGTTTCACTGCGGAAGAATGCCCTCACTAAATAAGTAATGATTTATACAAGAGAACCAGTTATTTAAACACATCTGTCTAAAACTGCAGGTTATAGTACAGCATAAATTGAAAAAAAATTTAAATATCAACAACATACATAGATGATAAAAAAAAATACACAATGCACTTCTAACAGACCTTGTATTTTCCACTTAATGTGGTTTCTTCACTTGACTATCTTCATTGTAATCACATTTTGTGTTTGTACTTTGATATGTTTCTTCACAGAGTCCTTGATTTCTTGTGTTTGCAGCACATAAATGACAGGATTCAACAGAGGAGGCAACACGGATGTTAGCGAAAGGTTTATAATCCTAATATTCGGATTTATAGCAGCACCTATTGTAAAGGTTGTTAAAATAGGCACAAAATATATTGCCACCAGTGACAGATGTGCAGTGCAAGTTTTAAATGCTTTTACTCTTTCTTTCATTCTCGCAATCTTGGCCAGTGCAATGCCTATTCGGATATAACTTGCCAAAATGAATACAAGAGGAAACCATAATATAAGAAGAGGTAGTAAAATACCCATTATCTTATTTGGTGATGTATCATTGCAACTAAGTTTGTACAGCTGGCCATGATCACAGAAATAGCTTTTAATAACCACAGAACCACAGAATGAAAGTCTCGTCAGAAGGCCTATTGCCATTAGCACTACTAGTATGACAGAAATCCAGAAAAATGCAAGTTAATCTGGACATAGATTTGTGAGTAACTCTGACATGATAGTGCAGAGGTGACGTTATAGCTATGAGTCTGTCGTAGGAAAGAGCCACTAAGTTTAAAGCCTCCATGGAAAGGCATGCATAACAGAAAAACATAAACGCCATGCAGTCGTTGTAAGAGATACGATTGTGGCTGAACAAAAATATATCAAGAAGTTTTGGGACTAATGCACAACTGTGAAGCAAATCAGCAAAAGAAAGGCTAAAAACAGCAATGTATTTTGGAGTCTGCAGGTTAGGATCCACAAGCACCAAGTATAAGAAGCATCACAAATGCATTTCCTATGACAGAGAAGATGAAGACAAAAAATAGAAATACATAATAATATTTCACATTTGGGATGCCGATGAAACCACTTATAATGAAAAAAGGTGGACGCACAAATGTGATATTTTTATCTAAAGCAGAGTTAAATAGATCCATTATAAAACGTACACATACAATTTACAATATGTTTGGGAGGCGGGCAAGAGCAGCAGAAAAAAGGAGTGGGCCCATCTCAGGCTGGTCCTGAGGTCAAGAGCCAATTTAAGCAAATAATTAATTAACAAAGCTGTGTTCAACCAATGAAATTGCTTTGGTTTTTTATCATCTTTATTTACTGTACTTATGTTTGAGGATTTGCAAAAAGGGCTGGAAAATATGAGACAGGGATATCAAATAAAACATTTCAATTAAAGGCCTTAACTCTATAATCCTGCTTAATAACAATAATAACAATAGTACAAAAAAAATAGGAATAATGCATTACACTTACAATGCTCTTTATACAGTTTATCAAATCCTCTCAACAGCGCTACACATAATCCAGTCATTCACTCCATGCTCGGTGTTGGTAAGCTATATGTAGCCACAGCTGCCTCGCGGCCGACTGACGGAAGTGCCATTGCCCCCTCTGATTACCTTACATACTCACACACCACATCCATACTTAGCAAGGTGGGTGAAGTGTCTTGCCTAAGGACAAAATAAGGCCCATTTGATTTGTTGAGTTGTTGCAGCCCTTTTGGCGAATGAATGAACAATGTTTAATGACTTGAAATGAGCCCCCAAGGGTTATTTTTGGCCAACTTGTTTCATATTTGTGCATTTCCAGATGTTAAAAGTGGCTTTACTTCCACTCAGTGGTGGTAAATTTCTATTTTAGCTACAGATACCCTGGGGGCAGGACAATTTATGGAAGTGAGGCTGTGCCTCTCTAATGATAATATTATATCATTCATTCCACCACTTCCTGTTCCTGTTACGGGTCTAGGGGTCATTAGAGCCTATCCCAGTGACTTTGGCCTTAGATGGAGTACACCCTGGACAAAACAATATATGCACTGGTCTCAGCGAGATGGCCGAGCGAGCTACGATCACATCCACAGGGTTTAAATCACATCTATTACTGTACCTAACGTTTAAATTTTTCAAGGACATACATTTTTCTGACAACTTGGTGGCCTTCGAGCCTTGAGTTGGGTGGACCCTCTCTACCGTACAGTGATAATGTGTTGTTTGTGAGAGTTGCCCGGAGGAGCCTGTTGTCAGTTCCCAGGTGAAGGTTCAGAGTGTCTTAACAACCTCTTAATGAGCTGTTTGTGCACATGATGACACAGCTCTTCTAAAGTCACATTTCACTTTGGGAATTCAGACATCACACAATGACTCAAAGTACTGCGAAATCTTTCACTAGAGTTTCTATCAAACCATGAGTCCTGGGTACAAACTATCTTGTCCATCACTGGTTTCAGAATAATGAATGTTGTATCTTTGGACTATATAATCAAAAGTCCTCAAAAGGGTGTCTATATTGAGAAGCTGAAACCCATGAATACTGTGAATGCACATTGTTGTAATGTGCAGTCTGACACCCCTGGTTTCAATAGTGTATAATAAAGCAAATAACCAGCTGAAAAAAGACACACTACTTAATAAACAATGTGAACATCTGATGCTTCATCACTTTGTGCAGCACAAATTACAAAGGTATATAGACGCTTGCTTGAGTAGCCAAACCCTTTTTTTCTATGTTTTATTCCATTCGATACTCATCATTAATTTGTTTGTGTAGGCATATTAAAATCTATGGATAGTTTTACTTAAGTTTTAATTGTTTGGGTTACAGTTATATGTCCTATAGAAATTGAATTAACTGCAATAGGAGACAAGTGAAATCTCTGGACACGATCTAATAGTCCTTTGAGATTCCCTTATAGATTAGGGATTAAATTAATGAATTCTGATCCCTGCAGGTTTAACTGCTAAAATAATTACCCAGTGAGAAACCTGAGAAATGACTGAGAAATGTGGTGGCGTCCTGAATCAAGATGCACAATGTCTCTATAATCGAGTGTGAAATTATAAACTGCAGTATAAAATGCATGAATCACTTCATAATAGTGTAACATTTTATAAATTGTATATTATTTAGATAGAATTATATAGAAAGAGTCTTTTTTCAGTGATCTGATGCTGCATTTGTTTTGAAGACCTACTTATTATGTTTTTTTCTGGGCATATGTAATAATTAAACTATACATAGATATTATATTATACATTTTGTTCATTGCAAACTGCAGTATTGATCTAAAATGAGTATTAATGGAAACAGGTCCATTGTACAGGGAAAGGGATGTCTGTTAAAGCCACACTAAATGCCCGAAGCTCAGGATCGAGTGAGTGGATCTGGATGCCTATGTCAGGTGTGAAGAGAGTGTGCACCCTAAAATAATCACAACGGGGGGCACGTCCGCCTGCTCGTACCAACACTGCTTTGCAAAGCAGGCTATGCACTGTAGCTGTGTCTGGCTTTGCATTTGACAACATTCAAACACATCACCCAAGCAAGTGGGCAGGTAGAGAGAAGCCCCCAGGGCAATGTCTACCTTCCTGGCTGCTGCGTAGAGTGGATCTGCAGGACATTATGTGCAGCTTTCATTTGTTTTACTGTGTAAATCCTCTATTATGTGACAACATATAAGACTTTGTCTTGTCTAATACATACAATTGTATTAGTTTGGTGGTTTGGTTTGGACTTGACTTGACTTGACTTGACTTGGACTTGACTTGAATGCATCTGGTCATTAATCACCGTAAGCATGGCCTGGTGAATCGAAAATCATGCTTTCTTTCGGGAAAGTTTTGTCAAAAATGTTAATAGTTTTCAATATAGGAATATTTGAAATATTTATAATTTATTAGAACTGCATATACATTGTTTTAAAATAATCAATTTGGATGATGCATGCACAGTTGAGCTAAAGGTACAAAGGGGGTTACCGGTACACAGTGGGCACTGACCCTCTGTCGATCACAAGTATAGAGTATAGGCAATCCGCTAGTCTCCAATTCAATCAAGTCATGGGCCACGCTTATTGACACCATCGATCATAAATGGTTCATGATTGTTTCGTGTCAAAGAAAAAGTTCATGATCTGAAAAAAGACAAACATCACCACAAAATCGGACGTTTATGAAAGTTGTAGGTCCCGTCAGCCAAACACACAAACAGATTGTTTTTACATTCTGTTCTATGGAAAAAATGCTTTCTGGACTGTGGAGGATTTTCCGATGGACTGGACACGAGTCTAACCCCCGACAGGTTTAAGCCAGTAATACCCCATCCAGATAGTTGAATAGACCCATGGCCCGCCACTGCACACACACACCCTAAATGAAACATTGTTTGTCATTACCCCAAACTTTAAATAAACAAAATAAATAGATTGGGGTTTGGGATGGGGATGAGATGGGGGTTTTCCTTTGACCCTGTAGCCACAAAACCCCAGATATCCATTTCCTCATCAGCCCTTTGGTATCGAGTGTGTCACTCGAGTGTTGGGAAAAAGAGTCACAACGCTAAAACTTGATTTCAGTACTAAGGAATACACTTGATTCTCATTACCAGTTTCGATAACACAATGATAATTAAAATGCCCTTTTTTAGGTCAGGGTCTGACATTTTTAACACGAAACAATGGTTCTTTCTTTGTTAAACTTAGTCTGGTTCTGATAAGGCTCAAGATCATTCTTAAACTGTTGAGGAAAGGTCACATTTTGTCCTGTTTATAGTTTGTTTTTTGAATCGATACTAAATGAGTGTTTGGTTTTGATACTAGTTCTAGTATTGATTAGTATCTGATTTTTGATACGTTTCCCAAATACATACGAAAATATGTGTTCAGAATACTGATTTGTAATGGTTGTATCCCGGGGCAGTTGCTCTCTCTTTTGATAGTGTTCAGAATGCAATTGCTTCTCTAAAATTAGTAGTAATTGTAGTATTTGATCGTGAAATTTTGCCTTTGAATGGCGCTGAAAAATAGAAAATGTGCAGTGTCAATATCGCAGACCACTACATATGATCATTTAAAAAAACGTAAAAAGTAAATCAAATTTCCTCTATAGTCGCTGAACTATTTCATTTCCCTTTCAAATATCTTAATTTGCTTATTTTTATCTGTTTATTTTTATGCTATAAAAATGGGATGTCTTTAGATTATGTTGATGCATTTTTGTTTATGTATATACCGTTACTATAATAATAATAATAATAATAATAATAATAATAATAATAATAAATAATAATAATAATAATAATAATTAATAACTGGAAACTGCAATGGCAGGAAGCCATTGCGAGTGACTGCCTAATGCATGTCCATATTCTGCACAGTTGTAATGTCGATGATGTCTGCTAAATGTGGAAAGTATAATAATAAGAGATAATAAAATGAATCAAAAAAACATCCAATGAATGAAATGCAATTACCTGAAAGAAGTCAATTATCTACAAACTGAACTTTGAATGACGTAATTGGACAAGGAATGCGACTATGCGGCCCACCGAAAAACGGGATAAATGTGGAAATATAATAATAATTATAACAAGAAATGCAATGGAAGGAAGCTTGTGAATGCAATGCAAAAACAAAACTCACTTTTTCACACGTCTATATAAAAACACAAAATCAAGTATAAATATGTCTCACAATCAGTGCTCACTGATTTGTAGGTGCAGTCTTCTTTTGCAATTTCTACACACGTTCTGTACATGCCGATGCCATGCCGATGATATCACAAAGCCCTAGTTGCCATGACGGTCTGCGTAATGCATGGCCGTTTTCTGTACAGTTGCTATGACGATGATGTCACAACGCTCCAACATCACCAAACATTCCGCCATTCTAAGAGATAGGGAAAATTTGAAGACAAATCCTGAAAAAATGACAAGACCGAGGAATACCAAAAGCAAGTCCAGGAATCACACAAGAATTATCTACAAACTGAACTTTGAATGACGAAAATCGGACAAGGAATGCGACCTGTGAAAGCCAAGAGAGATGGAAACATCAATGTTCTAGGACGAATCCTGACCAAATGACAAGGCAGAGGATTACTCGAAAGCAAGTCCAGGAATGAGAAGAGAATTATCTAACAACCTGAACTTTGAATGACGTAAATCGGACAAGGAATGCGACCTGTGCGGCCCGCCTAAAAACAGGGATAAATGTGGAAAACCTGGAACTAATATTGACCGCACATATGCGACTGCAATATATCGTTGGCAAAATGTATGTGAATAAAAGTAAGCAGTGATTCATGCGATGACGGGGTTCATACAATTCATACAAAAAGTTATTTTAACTGCAAAATAGTTAGGTCGCTAATGTAGGGACAGTACAAATATTAAAGTAAAGTTATTCTGAAACAGTTTTCAAAGCTGAATGTTGTTACTGTTGCTGTTGATAGCTGCAGTGTTTGTTGAGACCCTCTCGGGGGACGTCCTGTGTGTTTTTCAGAGCAGGTCTCAGAGGAAACCTGAAGACTGTTGTGATGAACACCATAATTGTTCAGGAGGGAATGTGGCAGTGGGTACACAAAGTTACAGAGTTACTTCAAAGTTGTGTTTCGAAAAAGAAAAGAAAAGAAAAAGAAAAGTGTTACTTTCACAAGATGTTTTATGAGTTAAAAACAAAACAAACTGAAACACAGAATTTATAACGTAAAACCTATATTGAGTGTTTAAAAATCACTTACCGCCACACTCTTTTAGTTAATTTAAAAAACAATATGTAATAAAAATCATTTGTTCTATTGTAGGTCCGTACATCACTGATCATGCCTTTTCTGGACACTACGGAGATGGTCACACCACTGAAAGAGCAATACCCACACTAAGGACTTCCAGCAAGCTATTGAGAAAAAAAACAACAAAAAAACAACACAAGTGAGGCAAAGTAGGCTATTGCTTCAGCCCACTTCTTTTGGACTCAGCAACACTAAGTAATGAAATGTACAATGTAATATATAATGTAAATTAGCCGAATAAACTCAACACAGAGTCATAAAAGGTCCTCAGGAGGGGCCGCAGGAGAAGAGGCTGCTCTGGCCTTTCCTGTACAGTGCAGTGCATATGTGTAGTGTGTTCAGTTTGTTGTTTATTTTATTACCAACTGCCTCTTACTTCTCGTGAAAAAAAAATGAGACACTGCCTTAGATTAATTTATCCATTCAGTACTAACTCTGCACATAATAATATTAACCCAATATTTCATTATATTTATTTGTACCGTTATTTTATGTGTATTTAATTATAATCTGAATATAATGTTATTTTAATTCTGTTCAGAAGGGTAATACTGGAACCACTGACCTTTAGCATGATCTAATATGGGCCATCGGCAAGTAGCGCCCCCTCGTGGTGCGTCCACGCGCTCAGCGTTGACCACGCGTGGAGAGAAGCGCGTGTGTCCTATCAGAGAGCGCCTTCTCTCCGATCACCGTCGCCCCGTTTCCTTTTTCTGCTTTTACTGCTTTTTTGTGTCCTAAAAGTCGTAGACGTTTAATTTTCCGTGCTTGTGCTTGGTCTTCTCCTGAGAAACATAATGGAGCACATGTCGTCTCCGGTGCGCTTCAGACACAACAAAAAGGGTAAGGCTCGACGTCAGATCTGCTGTTTAAGCTCTGTCACTTGTTGAATAGCCTCGCAGACTATTTCATATGATATTAAAATAAAGGCAAACGTGGAACCTGTCCAGTATCATACCAGGCTAAATTAAACACGCTGTATTTGCCATTTCACTGCTTTTCCCCTGATTACCAGTTGTTGTTGATTATTGTTTCATGCATGTGCACATTTCTCTTCATAACAAGCTGCAACTCTTTCAGAAAAGGAGGTAGGACTCATCTAAACTTTTATATAAACACTTTTATAGAAGCAACATGGTATTTGTTTTAGATTGTGAAGCTCCCACCCCCACTCCAGCATTAGACGTCTGGGTTAAGCCTACTGCAAAGCCTGGTGGGTAAATAAAGCTGACAGATGGAGGAACCACCAGACGAACCGACATTGGATCGACACATGTAGACATCTCTGGTAAGGGGTCCGCCACCTGCATTTGCCCACGGAGGTGGTCCTGGGATGTTCCACAGTTTGTTTAATCACAAACAACTTGTATTTATCCAATTGCAGATGTTTTTCTATTGCTCAAAAATACCTGGCTCGTCTCTCCACAGAGGAGACAGATGCTTAATGCCATACTGTGGGACATTCCAGACAGAGCAATAACATCTCCGTGGACTCGCCATGGTGACGGACTCTGCACCAGCAAAGATACATGTGCCGCTTTAAGTCGACCTACGTGGCACGCACACATGGGTTGTC
Organism: Chaenogobius annularis; assembly: GCA_015082035.1. Classification (NCBI taxonomy): domain Eukaryota; kingdom Metazoa; phylum Chordata; class Actinopteri; order Gobiiformes; family Gobiidae; genus Chaenogobius; species Chaenogobius annularis. The sequence continues at coordinate 16,456 of BJKM01000651.1, forward strand.
GATTGGCACCGTGGGGTTGTTTTTAAGAAGAAAATATAATTCAGTTAAAAAAAACCCAAAAACCTTTTCATTGGTAAATGCTTGGTTGGCCTGTCTGACTCCGCTGTGTCTCTCTTACCAGATGGGTGCAGGTGCCTGGGCGTAATGAGATCACAAGTCACAAAGAGTAAAGTAACACAATGAAAGCATATGGCTATTGACCTTTGTAGTAGCTTCTAGAAATGCTTTAGTAAATCCAATTGGCCACAGTATAAAACGATTCTTTATAACACAGTATTTATTATATGTAGGCTGTGGTTTGAACTTGTCAAAACGGGCATTTGATTTGCTCCATGGATGGAACTCTAACCCATTTTTTAAACTATAGAACATGACATAATTGATCTCTGTTCATTTTAAAACGATAGGATTTTACGTAATTGATCCTTGTCATTTATTTTAGGCTTGACAAATTCTGATCACAATTTTTCTCTGCGTTCCTTCTAAGTCGACTTTACGCCAGCCCTAATACCTTTGTGTCGCAGGATTAACTGAGACTGTAGTGTGTTAGATTACACTGGATTTAGCCTTCTTTGTTGGAGTCTTTGTCGGCTGTAATTCCTCCGTCATTGATCCTTCCTGTTTCGCCCTGTCACAGTTGGCCAGTCTGTCCATTTCAAACCGAGAAGACGCCCATTGTCCTTTCGCCATGAGAGACCTGCCTCCGTCCGGTTTCCCTGACGACGGGCGCACCACTTCACCCAACCCGACCTCAGTGATAAACTATGGGGCGGAGGCGGCGAACGGCAGACTCTCCGGTCCGGCCGCGACCCACAGTTTGGTCCGGCCCGTCCCTCTGAGCGCGTCGGCCTCTCCCATGGTCCCACGCGGGCCGAGCAGATCTGGGTCAGACGCAGAGTTCAGTCCCAGACTCAGAAGGCAGTTGGTCTCTCACGGGTCTTTGGACTCGCCCCTCAGTCCCTCCTCAAGGCCACACAGCCCCTGGGGACGGTTTGACCCCTACGACTCGCCAGAGGTGAATTAGTTTAGCAGTTTAGATTACATGTTGACAGTATGTTTGTACTTTTTGTCTCTGCATCGTCTCCTTTCCAACTTATTTTCGCTTTCATCGCCCCTGCATCAGTCTTTGTCACTGTCCCTCTATTGCGCTTGTCCAAATCTTTAAATGGACACATATTATGCAAAATGTACTTTTTTAAGCTTTTAACCGTGCTATAACATCGTTCCCGTATCAAAAACGACATCTGCAGTTCCAGATTAGTTCCAGTTAATACGTCATAAGTCGAGTTCCGTAAACTTCCCCTCTATTTTGAAGTCCATAAACTCTCATTCGTCACCACAAACGGTCCTAGGTTAGACCCCCAGACTGTGCAAGGCCTTTCTGTCTCTAAAGACCCTTCCTTGGTGCTTGTGTTTACTTTCTTTCTCTGCAGGATCAGGACAAAGAGTACGTGGGGTTTGCAACTCTTCCAAACCAGGTTCACCGGAAAACCGTTAAAAAGGGCTTTACCTTCACTGTCATGGTGGCTGGTGAGTTTTATCTGCGATTAGTCAGTGTCGAATGATACGGTTCTGCGCTCCGGGTAGTTTTCACATATGAAGGTGCAAAGTTCTGACCAATCATAGAGCACAACGACAAAATGCACCAAACCTTTGAAAATCTCCATAAAGTGTAAAGACGGTATTCAGAAACGCAAAAAGATGATCAACTCTAACTCATTGATTAAGAGGAAAGAATGTCCTCTGAAAACATGAAAATATCGTGTAATTAAATATTAAACACCCGGTAGTTTTTTTTGCATTTTTTTCCAGTTTGTGTATTTCATAATGTTTTGTCCATTGCAAATCTGAAATCACAAACAGATTCTTTTATTACATTCGGTAATAGTGCAGCCCTATTGTGTACAATGTGTAAATAAATCATCTACCGCGTATTGCTCAAAATAAGTCTTTTGGTCCACAGGGGAGTCCGGTCTCGGTAAATCCACTCTCGTAAACAGCTTGTTCCTCACAGATCTGTACAAAGACCGAAAGCTCCCCAACGCGGAAGGTGAGTCTTATCGTGATCGTCGGAGAAATATCTATCATTGACACGTACGCAGTTTGATCATTGTTGTGTCGCATGTGTCTGCAGAGCGCATCAGTCAAACGGTGGACGTCGCCAAACACACCGTCAGTATAGAAGAAAAGGGCGTCAAGTTAAGACTCACCATTATAGACACTCCAGGGTTTGCGGACGCTGTCGATAACACAGAAAGGTGGGGACAAACGATTGGTGGGGGAAATATTTTTACATCTCAGAAGGAGTTTAGATCGAGAGTATGTGTGTGTAATATGGAGCCTTTAAAAGTTTTTGAATTCAAAATCATTGTAAATTGTGGAAAGGAGGCAAAAGTGAAGTGGCGCATAATGTGATTTCAAAGGAGGAACTGGGATTACCCTCAGAATATCACAAAGTATAAAAACATTCATGGCGGTTTTGGCAAATGAAAACCAGAGCTCGGTTTAAAAGACATTATTTAAAAAGAGTTTAATAATCGACACTTTGCATTTTTGATGGCAAATCCAGATTTTTCAATTTTACTTGACAAATTAGTTGACCCCACATAGTTATATTCCATACTTTACAACAAATAATACCTTTTTGTGAAGCTCAATTCCAAGAAAATGTTGTTTTCCATCTTTTGTAACAGAAAAGCAAACTAACTGACATTTCTGCACTGGAAATTCAAAAATGTAGCTTACTTTTTGTTAAAAAGTCGATCTGATGTCAATTAATCACTGAAAATGTGTTATGGTCGAATTCATTTTGAATTTGAAGCTTTCTGTTGACGTGAAATGTCTTTTGGATTTCTCGTTTGTTTGTTTTTCAGTTGGAAGCACCTTGAGGACTACATCGACCAGCAGTTCGAGCAGTATTTCAGAGACGAGAGCGGTCTGAACCGGAGGAACATCCAGGACAACCGAGTGCACTGCTGTCTGTACTTCATCTCACCCTACGGACACGGGTACGAGGCTCTGCGAAATCAATCAAACCAGTGATACTAATGCCTGAGCTCAAAAGGCCTCATCCTGTTCTGATTTCACAACGTTTAAAACATTTTCAAGACTTAACAGAGGCTAATTAGCTTTGCTTGTTTAAAGAAATGACAACTTTAAAAATGTGTCCTTTGTGAAGTATCATGTTATGTAGAGAAAAAAATGACTTCCTGGATCAAAGATTGCTTTTTTTTAAACTAGTGAGTGCATCAAAAACATGTTCACTCAATATTTTAGGTCTAATTTGCAGAGAAAATGTATGTCAAGGGTAAAACTGGTCCCTGTAGTCCGAATTTTTGATTAACATTAAGAATAATACGTTTTTTTTTCCCAACAGGCTTCGTCCCATCGACGTCCAGTGCATGAGGGCGTTACACGAGAAGGTCAACATTATCCCAATTCTGTCCAAAGCCGACAGCCTCACGGCAGCGGAGAGGCACAAGAAGAAGACGAAGGTGACGAACTGGGCGCTGAGGCCGAACCAAGAAAAGAACCGAAATCACATCATGTACTCCCTTGTGTTTCAGATCCGAGAGGAGATCAAGCAGTTGGGCATCAACATTTACCAGTTTCTTGAGTACGATTCAGATGAAGAAGAAGATCTGAAAAGACAAGACCAAATTCTCAAGGTTAAGGAATGTGTTATTACTCGGTGCTTTTGTTGACAGAAATACACATAGCATCGTCTTTAGACTTTTTTTCTTTGACCTTCTTCTGTAAATGTAATCGCATAACCTTTATCTGTTTCCTCCTCCCCCTTTTAGGACAGCATCCCATTCGCCATTATCGGGAGTAACATTCAAGTGGAGAACAACGGCCGCAGGGTCAGAGGGCGCCTGTACCCCTGGGGAGTGGTCGAAGGTATGTAACAATGACAAAAGCAAGTCATTTTTCTTCACAGTGGAAACCCGTAGCATATATTTAGCGTCACTTTGGGCCAAAACTGACTGGAATCTGTTCATTTGCCTCTTGAGTGGAGAACCCGGTGCACTCGGACTTCCTGCTGCTGAGGAACATGCTGGTGCGGACCCACATGCAGGACCTGAAGGACGTGACCCGCGAGTCCCACTACGAGAACTACAGGGCCCAGTGTATCCAGAGCATGACGCGCATGGTGGTCCACGAGAGACAGCGCAGGTACGAGAAGAGAGCGGGAGTAAGGAGTAGTAATGAGACGCAATTACCTACATTTACATATGTTCAACTCTACAAATGTATAAAAGTGTAGATTTATCACATGTCGCTCTTATCTTGAGGAATGTTATTATTAAGTAACACAATTCCTACATGAGTTAAAAGTCTGTATAAGCCTTTGACGTATATATATTTAGGCAATAAATGCTTTGAGGTGAGAATATGTTAACTGTATTATTGTAGATAAATAGTAGCGTGAGGTGATGTAACAATGGAGTTGCAGGTGGGAGTAAACCGCAGTTAAGTTCAGACCGTATTTTATTAGAATATTTCCTTTTCCTAATGTAACACTCGGGGTTACACAGGGTTTATGATGTCTTTTATGTATACTATTGAAAAGGCTCTGTCTGTACCTTTTTCATTTCAAATTAAGGATAGGGCCAGCTTTAAATAACTAGAAATGACATTTGGACACTTTTAACACATATAAAAAAATGTTGTTGCCTGTGCTACACTAATAATTCATAAATAAGACATTAGGAAGATGTTCAAGAAGCTCAAACACAAACTATTTGCTAATTGCTGAGAGAAGCTTAATCAATGTTCCGACACATGAAATTGTAACGAGTGTAAGCAGAGGCAGGAGGCTCTGGATGTCTGAGGCAGGAGAAGTTTATGTACCATCAGTCCTGGACCCGGCGTCTTGGTTATTCAAGCCTGAACTCTGCTTCCACACACTAAGGTTTAAACAGCTCAGACGCTCGGCGACACGTGCGGAGCAAAAAGACCCTTCTGCGACGACGTGACCATGAAACTGACCGTGTTGAAGGACACTTGTTGAAATGTTAACAATGGAGGACTATGAAGACTATGCACGAGATGGAAGTTCTACAAGAAATGACTGAGAAAAGACTGTGAAAGACCCCACAAACGCAACCCACCACACTACCTACGAATGCCTGCGTTACTTTTGCTGTATTTAATTACGTTTGTGGGTACAAGCTATGGGCTTTTAGGGTTGTGGTTGATATCCAATGTTGCATAACACAGTGACTGGAGGTTGCTGGTTCCATCAGGGCATTGCTAACTTTTCTTTTCTGTTTTTCTTTCTTTCTTCCTTATTTGTTTCAGTGTATGCAATCCTAAATAACCACAACACGTACATTGTAAAATATGTTACACAAGTCTTTTTTGAGTAGACTAGTTTTAAAAAGTTGATAGCTGAAATGTTTGCTCCGATATATCAGGTTTTAACAAGGGCCAGGGAAGGAAAAACTTGAATTACTCATTATTATCTTCTGTGAGTACGTGTTCCATTTTGAATGCGCTTTATTCCTCTTTAGTTTACGTGAAAAGCATCGAGATGGAAGTCTGGCAGAGCTCCCTTTGCCTTTAGGCATTGACCCCGACACAGAGCGACTGATATTTGAGAAAGACGAAGAGGTGCGTTCACTGTCTTACCGACTTAGAAACCAATTCTCCAACTGATAGTATTAAACCCATGTTTGTGTTGTCTTCTTTCTGTGGCTGAAGCTGAGGAGGATGCAGGAGGTGCTCGAGAGGATTCAAGAGCAGATGCAGAGCAGCCAAAAAGGAGGATTCTGAAAACGCAACAGAGACCACAGTGTTTTGACCTTCAAGTTAATAACATTTCCATTTGGTTTGTACCTCAAGAGGAGTCAAGATAAGAAGAACAAGTAGATTTTTTTTTTAAATTAACTACGGTGTCAAGAATTTTAATTGCTACAAGAAACCATTTATTACGATTGTAAATATAATAATTCATGTCAGGTTGACTTAAATACTAAATAAAAATCAAATCCATTCAAAATGTTGGGGTATAAATTGGGATAAAAAGTGTAAAAAAGAGAACAGGATTTTCATTATATCGTTACATCTTCTGTGTTTGTGAATTTTACTGTATCAGGAAAAGAAAACAAAATAAACCTGATGAAAACAGAATTCAAAATGACACAATAAAACATCTTTAATGGCGATAACTGACTACCAAAACACCTTCAGAGCTGAATCAGTCATAAGATTGAATGCGTGACTTTGTTTGATTTGTGAAATTCTTGATAGAAACTTGAATTTAAAAAAGAAACAATCTCTGTAGAGTCGTTACACTGCCATCTAGTGGACAAAAGAAGGCATCACGTTATACTTTTTCTGAGTTTAATTTCAACGTCATTTCGTTTTAGTGGTTCATTATTTTATATACTGTGTTTTATTATTACGTTGTGTTGTGTTTGTAATTTTTCCTCTAAACTTTTGTACATTGTCAATACACAAATAAAACAAGCACGCCGTTTTGTTGTAAATGTAATAAGAATCTTTATTAATCCATCAGCATAATTCTTCATTAATATCTGTGTTCATAATCATGTAATCTTAAACAGTGGACAGTTAGATCTAAAAGGCAGCCCAAAGTGTACAGGCGATATATAACTTAAACTTTCTCCATAGGGAAAACACGTTATATTCATATATAATATCAATGTTGCATGAGGTCCTAGATCCTGCCCACGTCGTACAGTTTTATACATGGTCCCGAAAAGAATCGTACAAACAAAAACTCAAAACTAAAACAGCCTTCTACATGCAAAACATAATAAAAGTAACAAGCATTTTTTTTAATCCTTAGATACATACACTCATATGCCAAAACGTGCATACGACCACAAATGTACAAAATCTCCATACGTACAAATTTTACAAAACTCAATTTGAATATTAGGGTTATCAAGAGCTTTTTTTGTAGACTTTTTCGTTATTTCTACCCAGTCAAACTCACAAAAACAACAACTTAAAGGGGCACCGTGTAACTTTTCAGATCCGTTTCTTCGTCTGAATTGGTATCGTTGGTACTGGAATGTTCCTCAGCGTGGCATTAAACTATCATCTATCAAGAATCGTGTTGCAATTTAAACATGTGCAATTAAATAAATACAAATGTTTAGTGTCACGCTGTTAAACACTCTGAAAGTTACACGGTGCGTCTTTAAATAAACATTTACAGACATTTTCAACAGTAATCTCCGGCTCTTTCCTTTTGCACATTTAGAGAACGTGTTTGCCAGAAACTTGTCGTCACAGTGTTGAGGAAATCTGAGTTGTAGTTGTAGGCACACACGATAGGCTCATACCAGTATCACCTTTGTATAAAAAATATTCTACTTGCTACACTTTCTCTCTTTTTCACACACTCGTCATGCACGAAAGGGGCAAAACTAACCCAAAAATACAGCCATGCTACGGTACAGTAGGATTAATATACTACATAATATAAAGCATATAGGATACAGTTACATATAGGTACATAACATACAGGGAGCAGAACATGGAAATGATAAGAGTAAATGACTCGGGCTCAAAACAGTCATGTAAACGTGACAGTCACACCGACAAACAAAGACTACATGGTATCACAGCACGTTTTCCAATTTATATATAGATTCTTTTTTTAAAAAATACATTTTACTTTGGGGTCAAAAAGGCTGAGGAAGTTACAATCTCAAACTGAAATACCTGTTTAGTTTGTGAATTTTGAAGTGTTGAATAGTAGAATTAAGCAAGTCAAACTAAAACTTGTAATTATTATATACCCTCATCGTGGAGCTGTATAGAACTTGTTTGGCTCAAAACAGGTGCTGTGTCAATATCTCAACTGATTCTGCAAACATATTATGCCATAATTATTTTCTTCAAAATTAATTACATAGGAACAACAACAATGCATGTTTAAAAAGCATTCATGTAGATTTAGTAGGATAATTTATACCAATTTAAACCAATCTTGAGTCCATTTTCCAAAGAGCAATGAAACAAGCAAACAACAACTGCTTGAAACAGAGTTGTTGTTTTTGCCAAGACTATTATTGGAATAAACGTACTGTTGTGTCCAGACTTCTGCGTGCCAGCAGAAGCTGTATGATACCAGGATGAAGCAGCAGGGGGCGCAGTTGCATCAAAATGAACAGGGTAAATGAGACATGTTTAGTGGAGTCGAAGTAACTCGACCCCAACAAGGAAACCACTCACTGAATGTTTAAAGAGCAGTTTTCAGTGGTACCCCAACAATACACACACATTTATACTTAAACAGCATAAAGTATACGAGAACGTCAGTTCTCTGTCTTTAATATAAAGTTTTGAGGTTTATGCTTGGATGTCCTCCTGTTTCCAGGTACATAATGTTGGTTTGTTTGCACTCTTTTTAAAGAGATGTGAAACAATTAGGTCAAATTCTTTTGTCCGGCCTCGTCCTGAAGTTACTGCTGTGCAATGTTTGGACAACATAATGGCATTTTCAACACATAGTTTCACATTTTCAAAATATAGTGAGATTATGATCGATCTAAAACGTTCTCTGTACGTTTCTTTAGTGTTGATACTTGTTCGAATGTTGCATCTAGTTTCGATAGAAGATTGAGCGTCAATAAGTATCTTGAGCATTGACTTTCTTTGACAACCCTTATAGTCAGCTTTGAACATTATGATCCATAAAAACAAAATCATTTTCTTTCGGTTAAATCATCAGCAGTGCAAAGTCCACGTTTTACTCACTGTAACTTCCCGGTCATTACTCACAGTGCACCGCGTGTTAAATAAACAGAGGAGCTTATACCATGTCCCAAACGGCGTCTATAACTTTAAATAACGTTTCAAATGATGGAAAATAATAAAGGTGAAGCTAATGTCTTGTCCTAGATAAATATAAATGAACTGGGTCCTCATCTTTTTGGAGAATATATTCAATTGTTCAAGAATTGTTTTGGCAGCGGTTTTGGGGGTTTTCCTTTTTTATGCCATTTCCTTTTTTATTCATTAAACCAAACACATACTTAGAAATCATCATTGCAGACAATAATGGCTTGATGTAAAAGATAAAAAATAAAAAATGCCAACTTGTTTTAACGAACCACTGAAAATACTCGTTTAGCAATAACTTATTTAAAATGTTTCATTCGTGTTGTTGCGGCACCACTGACCAGTTTAGCTGCTTTTTGAAACATACGTGTCATTACTGTGTCAAAAAACAAAAAGTGTCCCATATAACCATTTTTCATTTCATTGCCTTCAGTGAGTGGACGAGGAGTTAAGGTACATCCTTGATGCCTGAGTGAGAAGGGAGCTTATTGTGTTAGTGCTGTAGGAAAGGAAACACAAAAGCAACAAAAATAAAATATACAAGTGCATCTGTACATAATCTGTGGAAAAGACAATATGGTTCAGTGTGAATAGTTTATTATCAATAAGTAAAGTACGAGTGAAAGCCCCAGATTCAGCATTCATATTTGCAGTTATATTGTACTAAATAACCAATTTTCACAAACAAAAACTGAATTACGGCGAAGATTATTCAGGTCACAATATATATAATGTAAGACCTGAAAAATGATAATTGTGAGGGTTTTTGAAGCAAACTAAGTCATTTCAATTCAACTTTGTGCTGTTTTATGATCCGTCTGTTTATGTGGCTTTAACTTAACTTTATTGTTTAGAAAGTCTGATTTCCCACGTACCAGAGGAACGCGGGTCTATTAGACGTGATGTGAACGAACGTGAATGAACTATTCCTTTGCCGTTTGGTCACGGTGTCAACAATCAGGAATAATTGTAAGTTATTTAACTATTCACTTTTCCATAATCCCTTTATAGATGCACCTGTATATTTCCCTAAACATTGGCTTGAGGTTTTACTGCCGCCGTTCAGATAATGATCTATTTTCCGTCCGTCCCATTACTGGATAAAGGTCTGTCGCCTAAATGTTTCTGTGGAGTGTGAAAAACGTTTGCTTTCTCCGCCGTGTCAGTCTTCTGTTCATTCAGGCGAGTTTGAGAGTGCTGACAGGAAAGGTGGGCACAGTAACCATAGTGACCGGGTTCAGAACAGCTGCTTGTCCCACCAGCTGAGGGTGCGGTGCCAAAACGGCCGTGGGCTTTCCTAAGGACTGGTTCCCCTGGCTAACCACGTTGGCGCCGTTTACCTGAGCGCCGGCGCTGGCCTGGGCGTTGGCCTGGACGTGGGGCAGCGTGTGGTGGGTGAACGTGTGGGTGATGTGCCCCACCATCGCCCCCTGCGACACAGCCACGCCCTGCGGGTACAGAGTCGGGAGGTGGGACTGCAGCTGCGCCCCTATGTGAGCCACCGGGTGCACTGTGATGTGTCCGATTTGCTGCGCCGTGATTGGCTGGTGGGTGGCGGTGGCGGCTGTGAGCGCTTGCGGGGTCACGGCGGGGGTGGGACCTGGCGACGGCGCGATGTGAGTCAGGTGTTTGTGATTGGTTGGCATGGCGTGATTGACAGCCTGGATGACGGACGCGTGGGAGACGGTGGCGTGGGCGATGACCGTGGGCTGGACCTGCACGGCGGAGGTTTGGATGGGGTGGGCCGTGGTGATCACGGGCGCCGAGGGGGCAGGAGCAGGGGCAATGGGCTGCGGGGCGGGGGCAGAGGAGACCGCGGGCGTGGTCAGGACCCCCGACAAAGGCAGAGTGGCGTGTTGGATGGACAGGTGAGGGGCGAGCAGAGGCTGGGCCTGGAGGATATGAGGCGGAGCTGGTTTGATGAGCGGCGTCGAGGTGGTGGGAGGAGGAGGCGGGACGTCGTCGTCGATGTCCTGTTCAAAGTTTTCCTCTCCTTCTGAAAACACAAAACGGAAAGCTCATTCCAGGGAAATGGGGTCTTCAAAGGCCAATTCATTTTATGTTGCACTTCTGTGCTTTCTTAGACCTTCACAAGATTCCTGACTCCAGAGTGAACTTCTTGTGCTTGGGAAAACTACAATAACAGGACGACCTCCAAGCCAGACAAAGGCCCCACTTTGGGAATCTAACCCCCAACCTTGTGTCTTTTAAATCCTTGAATGCATCTCTTACCTGGAGATGGTTCCTAGTCCCGGTTTAGTCCCAGTTTAGTTCCCGGTTTAGTTCCCGGTTTAGTCATGGTTTAGTCCCGGTTTAGTCCCGGTTTAGTCCCGGTTTAATCATGGTTTAGTCCCAGTTAGGACCTGTAATGTCATTTATGAAACTTTACATGTAATTCTGACTAAAAGTGTACGTGGGCAACATACAAACCCCCTCAACCTTTCTGACCTAAGTGAGAAACTCTCCTCTCCGCGCTCAGATTCAGTGTTAAGTTTGAGAAGTATAAAAGAATGCAAAGTCTCACTTGTGACATGTTTGTCTGTATGCACACTTTAGAAATGAAACTTCTGGTTTGTCCAGGCTTAGACCCGGTTTAGCCCTCGTCAGGCCCTGATCCAGCCTGAATATCATGTTGATTTGTTTGATTCTGGTTTACTGCTTGTTTTCGACTTTCTTGTTTTTTTTCCCCAGTGTTAGATGTTTAATGTTTAATTCTTGTTACGTTTCATTTGCATATGCACTTGATATGATCACGCTCACTAAACGAGACTATTGTAACTTAAATGAAGTCTTTAATATTTTCCCATAAAGTTGTTCCCTTTACCTGAGGCGGTGGAGGTAGAGGCCTGGTCGTCCTCCGGTGTGATGGTTTGCCGCAGCACTCTGTCGATCTCCACCACGTCCATGTTCTGACTCAGCTCGTTCTTCAGCTCGGCCAATCGCTGCTGTGTCGCGATCTTTTCCCGCGCCAATCGCTCCATCTCGTGCTCATACTCCTTCTCTTTACGCTTCAGGGTCTGTGGAAAGAACACAGAAAAGAACATGTTCAAAACATTCTTCAATTGTATGTTGTATGAGCCTGAATGAAAGATTAGCACCGCTGCCATAGCAATCAGTCATTCAAAAACTATGAATATGTTTTCCTTTGCCACGGTGCTCAAAATGGCGCCTAAAAACGGGAAGCAAAAACCCCAGGACACATTCCATTAGGCCATATAAAGCCCTCTGTTGACATTAACCATTCATCACCAAGACTAATGCATTTTGCTGCTTCACCTAAAAAAAACAAAAACAATGTTTAATAAGTATTAAGTTACTACTACTCTATTTGACCTATGTATTCTTTGGCTGCTTGGTAGTGTGAAAAAACACAAAAAACATAATCCTGATTATTTGTTGTGAAAAGTTAACTGTAAAGGAAGTGCATACAGACCTATTATAATTTATTTAGTAATATTTTTATTTTTTTTAACAGTATGATGTTTTATCATTTATTTTCGATGTTTTCCTGCATTTAATTTATGTGTTTATTTCGAGCCAGTCAATGGACTTTGCTGCCGTAGCCAAAGCTGCACCACGACACTGGTCTTATCCCCTCCCCTACTTCACTCCGCACAATAGAGGTACACAGAGTCCACTTTTGGTTTCCGGAGCAGCGTTGATGAATGCAAATGTAAGCAGGTCTAAAAGGCTATCGCGCCGTCCCCTTCCTGGGCAAACAGCTCGTTTTCTGGGGTCAGAAACGTTCACATAATCACAGCTGATGTCATGGGATTACTAACCTCACAGTCACCTACGAGTCAACAAGTTATTTCACAGATCCTGTTTTTTTTTAATCTGGTCTAGTTTTTGTATGATCAAAGTGCAGGCCCGGTTTACTTCTAGTTTGTCCCGAGTTTGTCCCGAGTTTGTCCCGAGTTTGTCCCGAGTTTGTCCCGAGTTTGTCCCGAGTTTGTCCCGAGTTTGTCCCTGGTTTGTCCCTGGTTTGGTCCTGGTTTGGTCCTGGTTTGGTCCTGGTTTGGTCCTGGTTTGGTCCTGGTTTGGTCCTGGTTTGGTCCTGGTTTGGTCCTGGTTTGGTCCTGGTTTGGTCTCGATCTAGTCCCAAGTGTCAGGACTAGAGTACTCCTGGTTTGGTTGTGGTATAGTTCTTTTAAATCTTGGTTAAATCCTGGTGTTAGTCCTTGTATGGGCCTAGTGGGGGCCTGGTTTAGCACTAGTTAGCCCTAGTTTAGCCCCGGTTTGGTCCTGATTTGGTCCTGGTTCGATCCTAGTCTAGATCTACTGTAGTCCTCCTAGTGCAGGCCAGCTAGTGTAGTCCGAATTTGGTTGTGGCTTAGTTCCTTTTTGGTTGGGGTTAAGTCCGGTTTAGCCTCGGTTTAGCCTCGGTTTAGTCTCGGTTAGCCACGGTTTAGCCACGGTTTAGCCTCGGTTTAGCCTCGGTTTAGCCTCGGTTTAGCCTCGGTTTAGCCTCGGTTTAGCCTCGGTTTAGTCGGTTTAGTCCGGTTTAGTCCCGGTTTAGTCCCGGTTTAGACCTGGACTACAACGCTGGATTAGAAAGTTAGCAAAGTACTATGAATCTGGTTCACTTTCTGTTGGAGCAAAACTCCTTGGCAACTAGGGTTGTGTTCAAAAAAATCGATAGGGCAATATATCGTCACAGTATCGATTTATTTATTGAGGATTTTTGGCCCGTAGGCTTTATTGGACTGGACAGATGAGAGCGAAATGGGGGATGCAGAGAGAAGGGAGAGACATGCAGTAAATAGTGGCCTTAACCACTCATCCACCGGGCAGCACAGTATCGATACTTTTAAATTGTCCAGGGGGCCGTTTAGAAGTGAACTCCTACAGAGGGGCGCGCCGTTGACCGTCCTGCAGGAAAAAGCAGAAGCCGATCAATCTGCCAGAACACAAGCTAATGACTGACGTGCAAACCAGGTGGAACAGGACTTTTTGATAAGCTGATCTCGCCTGTGCAGAAGATCCTGCTGCAGCATGTTCAGACCATGCCAATTGTTTGGCAAGAAGCAGCTGCAATACTTTACTAGAAATGTGTTCTATATATTTCTATTTTGATCAGTTGGTTGGATGTATGAGGTTATTAGAGCATAATTGATTTATAAATAAGTGCTTTGCGGATAAACATGACATTTCATACATTTTAAAGATCGGAATATACATGTATCGGTAGGCGTATTGTATTGCGAGGGTCTTGGCAATACCCAACACGCCCTGAACTCATAACCTGCTCCGGACCAGGTTAACTTGTGAAATAAGATAAGAAGACGACTCTTTGACCAATCAGAGACAAGAATCCACCAGCCAAAAGAGCGACGGGTGTGAGAGAGACACAAGCGTGGAAAAATGAGGAAATGCATAAGCGACAGCACATAGCTTTCATATCTGGATACACAGAGATTTATAACGAGGGGGAATTATATTTTTGCAGGTGATTTGAAGATGGAATGTTCCCATCATCTTAAATCATACTGTATTACATCAAACATGTTGTTAAATGTACAGAATGATCACGTGTCCAGTCCACTTATTTCCTTGTTTATGATCGTGATTATGATTGACAGTTCGTCATGTTTGAAATATGCTGCATCCTTCTACATTCTTCTGATTGTTATTTCTGGAAAATAGACACACTTAAGTAGGGGTGCAACGATTACTCGAGTAATTCGAATACAAATAAGCTTTGATTATAATTTTATTGGCTTGATGATTTGTTTAATTTACATATAAAACATGTGAATCTGTGGTGCACGAGCAGCACACGGAGCACACGGAGCACACGGAGCACACGGAGCACACGGAGCACACGGAGCACACGGAGCACACGGAGCACACGGAGCACACGGAGCACACGGAGCACACGGAGCACTCGGAGCACGGAACGACTTGTGGCACTTTCGTTTCACACGGAGCTTGTTCGGCGCGGAACTGCAGCAACTAGAGCACGACAGAGGAGAGCGAGCGGCGTGAGCGTGACCGGGAGAGTGACAGAGCACGGTGTTCTGAGCTGCAACCCTAACTACTGTAACTAGCACCGTGTGTTGTTCACCCCAACCCACGCGCGCTCCCCCGCACAACAAAATTCTGCTTTCCAGTCACACTTGTGCATTTAAAACACGGCGCTCTCTCCTCGGTTGTGCTTTGAAACAGCTAATACAGCCATGGAAACAGCACTGAGGACCGCGATCACAAAACAGAAAGTCCGCGGCGGCAGAGCAAAGACTAAAGTGAACGGCTCATGGAACCAATGCTGCAAAATGACAACATGCAGAGCCCCCGCTCAGAACCCCAGGCATCACTGGTCTCACTCAACATAACATTTACAAACAAGTTTATTATTCTAAGTGACGGGACACAAACGCTAATTAATTCATAGCTACAGTAACTGTTTACAAACAGTCTGTGACAAGTTAATTAGCCCTTTATGTATTCTTTATATACAAACAGAACAGATTGGACTGAAGTAAAATGTTGCTGTTTTGGGGACAAACTTATGTGAAATGAAGACTAAAATGTGTTATTTTAAGCAGAAGCTCCTTATTTGTTTTGTTTATTACTATGAACTATAATGTTTATTTAACCAATGATTTAATATGCCTTTAAATGGTTTACGGAATGTACAAAAATTAACCGATTACTTGATTAATCGAAGAAAAGAATCAATAGAATACTCGATTAACTAAAATAACCGATTGCTGCAGCCCTACAGTAAACTCCTAATAATTAATCCACAATAATCCATAATAAAATCTTTACTTTACTTTCTTACTTTTTTATTCTTGCCTTTTGACCTTCATTCAAGTCTATTATTGTCACACAAAAGTAGTTGCAGCATCAAATATTTCCCCTGTCCCTTTAACCAGGACAATACTGTGGTAACGTGAATTGGAGGAAGTTGGCCCTCAGTTGCAGCACAGATTTCCCGACGCCAACTCAGAGTGACCCAGTTTTAGTCCAGGTCAGCTGACGTATGCACGACAGGATAAGAATATTAACACAGATTACAAGGCAGGACTAAACGAGGAGGAAGTGAGGGTGAGGGGTAAAGGGTTGAAAATAACCCCTGATGTTTGATCAACTCCCTGCCAAAATGGAGTTCAATTTGTACAAATAAAAGATCATGAAAAGTAAAAGTTCACTGGTGGGAATGTAGTACAACCACAATGTGCAAAGGACGTGTGACTCTTAAAAGAATAAAAATAAATGGAAATTAACAACATTCTTTCATCAGTCCCACATTTTTCTCTCATAATCATAAAATAAACTATAAGCAGAAGTATGCTTTATATTAACATTATGTTCAATTAAGTAAGTATTGTTATGTTACAATAAGTATAGAATGCTCAATTCCTCTGACTTTTACAATAAAAAAACATAGCTAATTTATATTTTGATAAAACAACCTTTGATGTTTGATAATATCCTGATACTTTGCACATGTAACATTTTCAGAATCAACTTTGCAAAAGATGCCAAAATGCAAAAATGCCAGAAAGCAGGATAGAGTGCTAAATTTGAGCATGTGGCGCACATGATCCTACTACCGGACACTCCCTTCACTGAGCAAAGCTGTTTACAGTCAGAGCTGCACGTGACGCCTCCACATGCAAGGCCAGAGTGCTCAACACAGAAACCTCACTGCCTTCTGCACCTGAAGCTGCTCAAAACAAATCCAGTTACCATTCCCAAAACACACTCTTTCTCACAGGTAACACAGCCTTTATGCGAAATATTTTAGTTTGTATAATATCAATCGGGTTTACATTTATAGCTAGATATATATAGTTAAACATGTAGTTATGTAGCCATTCAGTCTATGTGGATCCTGTTTTACCAGTCATTTGATACAATAATAGTTTGTGCCCTCAATAGACAACAGTGAAGGTAAAATCAGGACAGCAGCTGCAGTTCAGGAAATCAAAAATCATTTCATGTTTCGGCTCCAACTGGTACAAATACAAGGTTCAAAATTAAACACCACTCTTGTACGTCAGTCGTAAAGTTCTGATCCAAAAGCTGCAAACCCACCTTCAACGCGTCATTTCTTCCGGCTCTTTGTGTACATTGTTTATTAAGGTTGACATTACAATACAGCATTTAACAATAGGCTGCATCGATTCAAGATTTCAACCTCAGTCGGGCATTTCTAGAAGGTTTGTGCTCTAAAAGTCAAGGACCGAAACACAGTTAAACAAGTGCCCAAAGCTGCAAATTCCACATGCAAATACTGCACATCCGCGACATATGAAAGCACGTGACCGCCGTTGCCACACTTCACATGTCCTGCATCCCGTCATCACCAAGGAAACAGAGCCACCCATCACAGTCCCCCTGGTAACTGCATCCACGAGCATTCAGCGTATAAACCTATGGAGCGCCCCCGATTGGCTGAAACAGTGGAAGTAATTAAACGCGCGGGAGCGATTGGACGTCGCACTCAACCCCCTTTTTCACTCGCGTCCCACGCTTTTCCCGCTCGCCAAATTCATCAATGCACATCGATACTGCCACGCCAACGACACTCTACAAGCCAAAACAAACTGTAGTGAAGTTATTCCTGTCACGAAATCAAAAGATGCAGTTTTGAAAGGAGATCATTTAGCAGCAGTTACAGCTCTTTCCCCTCAGTCTGACAGGAAACGCCATCGTGAGCGAAACTTGCAAACAGTTAAATTTGAAGTGTTTTCAGGTTGCTTTTAAGATTCAGATTTTGGCAACTTTATTAATCCCACCAGGGGCAATTACTAGTTTGTGCAATAAAAATGCAATTCGTGAACAATCAGACGTATTGGAAAATCGTAGCACACAAAATGAAACGAGATTTTGACGCCAGAAAAAAAAGACATTGCATCTATATTATTTATTCATTTGATTTGATTTATTCATTTCAGGGACAGTGCATATTAATCCAAAAAAAATCTGTAAATATGACAGAATTAACCAACAGATTAAGAGTTTAAATTTAAAAGCCGATTAGAATATTTTGTGCTTGTATTTTAACTTGTTGAGAATGGAAGAGTCTCACTGGAGAAAAGGACTGGACTTTCGGTGGACAGTCCATGTGAGAACAGTGCGTGTCCTGCTCCTTCAACCACTGTTTCCTAATTAAAACCAGATCAATCCTAGCATTGTCGTCTTAGTACATGCCACCGAGAAACAAAACAAAAAAACTCAACAGAACAACCTGCTCAGCCGTATATTTAGGTGGCTGGCCTCTTTCTTTGAGCACGTAACGTTGCTGAACTCGGCAGAAATTATCCAGCGGGAATTGCTCGTCTTCTTGTTTAATTATATCCAGGTGGCGACTTTCTTTGCCTCTGCAGTTTACCGTACACCGCAAACCGTTCTTTTCAAGTCCTCTTCACAAACGCTTCTACGGCAGCCCAATATCAAAATAATAGCCAGTCATTTAAAGCCGGGACCAGCAGGTGGCCAAAGTCTGTATACAATGATTGTGCGTTTGTTTGTCTGCAATTACTGTAAATAACTTCCACAAGGGTAAAACATTTTTTTTTATTTTTTTTTTTAAACAAACAAAAAAAAAGCGGGGAATAACTTTTCTTGTAGGAGCAGACCGCCTTCAATGAAAACCACAGCCACCTGCTGCCTGTTGCTATGGTAACGGGTGAGGACACGCGGCGAGACGTGAGCGGAGGAGAGAGAGAGAGAGAGAGAGAGAGGCGATATAAAAGAGAGAGGAGGGGCAGGAAACCCATGAGTAAGTTTAAAAATAAGACATCGGCACTCTGGAGGTTTGGAGGAGAAAAGCCGAGTGACGATCTATGAAATGCTGAGTAATTCATTGAGCGATGTGTCTGTATAGCCCATCTCTTTGTGGGTTTTAAAACATTTTATACTTATTAAAATTCAATCCAAGCTTAAAAAACATTTTATCCAAGGACACTTTATATCATTTATTTTTTTTGAATTAACATAAGGCTCACTGGATTTGAACCAGACTTTCTTCTTGGTCGTGAAATCCGATCGGGATTTCATTGACCGTTTCTTTTCCCCTGAGTACATCGTTATGACTTTGTAGTAAGATAAAACGGAGACCAATCAAGGACTGCGCCAAGTTAATTGAATATCAAATATCGTTATAGGAATTAACTTATTGTTAACTGGTCTTTCCACAAACTCCAAACATGTTATGAGCTGAGAAAATAAGTTTTATGGCTCAGACCGTGCTGTAAATACATAAAAATGTCCCGGGAAGTGTGTACATTTTGCTGTAGATTGCAGGACCACCAGGATGTCCACAAGCAGCTTCACTTAAGCTTCATCTGGGTCAAAGTTCGGGGGGGAAAAAAAATCCCAGGCCTTGCACGTTCTCTTCAACTAATCGATTCAATTAAAAATATATATATATATTAGTAGATTAATCAATTAGCAAATAAATGATCCCCTCAGTTTGATATAATTATAATATTATATCTAGTTATACAGCAGCAGATAATGTTGTTCCTTCAATAACTGTATCAACCCCTGTGCACCTTCAGCGCCTGTAAACTGACACAGATGAAAATAAATGTTTCAAATAAAAATAATCTAATGTAATATATGTCCTACACACTTCCCCCTCGTTATCACCATGGCACCATGGTGAGTGCCTCCAACTCCGGGGGACGGCAGCAGTCTGAACAAAACGTACTTCTTTTCTCTCGTCCTTCGGTCCTCCCTCTCTCGCCTTCCATTTCCCTCCTTCTTCCTCTCTCCTCTCTCTCCTCCCCCGCCTGTCACAAATTAAAGGCGCAGAGCCGAGCGGTGACGATATCGGGCGCACGCTGGCCATGTGCTCCGTTCGCACATGGAGCCGGGGGAGGGAGGGGGTGGGAGAGGGAGGGAGGGGGCCAGTCTCACCAAACAGCAGGTGAAATGAGGGTACAGAGCGACTACACCGCACAGTTCAACATTCAGAGGCAATTTCAGGACGGAAGGCATGATTAGGAAAACAGAAAATGCCTCGGTAGTTATCACACTACTTTATGATGAGAAGTATTGGTTTGGTTTTGGGTGAAGACACGGATTTACAGGGGAAATGCGAGTCTAAATTGTTTGGGTCGTCAAGTCATCCGTTTGCGCAATATGTCGTTATTTACATATTCAATTGGCAAAGGTTTTGCACCAGATGCTCTACCTGCTACATCCTGTCTAATAACATTCCAACTGCTTATAAAGTATTACCTATAGTTGAGCTGTGTTTTATTATTTACTTTGAAGGAGGCACCTGTTTGTCCTCATGGAGAGGTAATTGCTTCGGTTTGCATTTTGGTTTATGAGTCACAGTATGGCGTTAAACTTCATTTACGAGAGTTTTTATTGCTGAAAAATAAAATCTTGGAAAAGCCTCCTGCTCGTCTTCATGGAGACATTTTAATGTTATATTGTGGAACACTTCTGGCAATGCGAGAGAAAATCCAAAAGGGGTAAATAAATAAGAAATGTATGCAATGTGCGATTCAAAATCCTTCATCTCTTTGGGAAATGACAAAACAAGCCACACTCCAGCTCAAGACAAAGTTATAGTCCTTATCCGGCCGAAGAACTGGCTGGATTTAAGCCTGGATTGTATTTTAGGTCATAAAGACAATCAAATACAACACAGAAGGCCTCTAATGGCTATATCACAACCATCAAATCTAGTTTGGAAATGTTCCCTCTGCAGCATATTCTCCTGAGGTACTGCGAAAAGTAGCAGTCAGTATTATTTTGAACCACTTCTCCCTCCCACCCCACAGCCTATTTTTGCTCCAAAAGCTCAATCTATGTTGAATATTTACAAAAGAAACACCGCAGTGAGATTCAGACTGTGCTCACTGCATTTCAATTTTGTCAAAATTACACCCACTGGTATCTATGACAACTCACAAGTTAAACCTTAATCTTTAGGCTATGTAAAAGTCCTCATCCTTTCTGTCTTGCTAAAATAGAAATAGTTCGACTGCCTACACCTTGACTTTCCTCTTCCTTCCTGCATTGTGAGGCTTACAAATGCACATTTCTAATAAACACTGATCTTTAGGACTCTTGGTTGTCTAACACTTGACATGTTTATCTGGTCACAAGAAGAGCCAAACAAGATAAAGAGATTGTAACAAGAAAGCATTGCCCATAATTACATTGGGAAGAAGCAGCATTCAGGGCAGATTCTGAGAAAAGTAGAGGCATTGTACAAGATGTGTCCTAAAATGATGTCTCGTCACATTTACAGAGACCTAATGTCCGAAGCATAATGTCCTACCTGAATGTAACGAAGTGCGCTGCGGAGGACACTGAGATTTGAGGTCTTCTTTTCGTCAACGTTCGGTACGTTCTTCTTCAGAGTCTCGAAACACTCCTTTAGATGTGCTCGTCTAAAAAGAGAGATGGACAACCTATCCCTTATCCAAAAGATACAGAAAGTATATGGGAATTATCAACAGCATATAATGAAAACTACAGGTGGGGATGAAGCCATTTACAAGTGGACTAACTAAGAATTACATTGCATCACTAATTATAATCAAGTAGCTAAAGAGTGGGTTGTATTTCAGAAACAATTTATCTGATTAAATTGTAACAAATAATAACTTACAACTTGTGGCATAAGCACGTTTTGTAATTACAATTTACCCTCGCCACAATCTTATTCACAAGTTTTAGCACATTCCTGATACTTTTATCAATACTGTTATTAAGAATGCAAAAAAACACATTGAGATATTCAATTTTGTCAATATTGCCCACTCCTGATTGAACGCCGCACGTTAAAACTGAATAACGTGAAAGCTAAAAAATGCGTTAAAAACTCAATTCTAGAGTAAAACACACCTATTTTTCTCCAGCTTGTTGTGCACTTCTCTCGTTCCCGCTCTGCAAAGTAAACGGGAAACACACATATAAATATACTTCAAGTACAAAGTGATTGGAGTCCCACTGACAGGACACAGACTGACCCTCCTGGCCTCCTCGTGCCTTGGACCAACCTCATATCCTCCATGGGCACGCCGTTGGGCCGCTGCTGCTGCTGTAGTGCGGGCTGCATCTGGTGCGCCACTAGGGGGTGCTGTGACGCCGGTCCATTCATGGAAGGCGAGTAGGGGATCTGGACATGGGGCTTCCCACACGCGATCGGGGTGGGCTCCACCTTCACTTGTGTCGCGCAGAGCAGATGTCGATGGTTCTGCTGCGGCGGAGAGCAGGGTTTTTTGGCCGGCGGCGACGGGGTGTTGAGGGGCGTGGCAGCTGCGGCGATGGGTGTGGTCTGTGGCTGAGGCGGGACGGAAGGGGTTGCTGTGACGACCGGTACCATGGGGATGACGGCAATGGGCACTTGAGGGGCCAAAGACGGAGGCCCGGCGGAGGCGGGGGAGTGGTTCTGCCGTTTTGGGTCATCGCTCCAGGTGATGTGGCCCGCTCTGATTGGCAGATCAATGCGGATCGTCTCTGCCTCCTTTTTGATGACGCCTTTGTCTTTACGGTCATCGTCTGCGAAATACAGAAAAAAGGCATTGAAAAAAAAATGTCAACTGCTGCACAGAAATATGACAACTTAAGACCACGGTTGTTTGCTATAGCAACCAACAATCTTAACAATGGCCAAAATCCTAAAAAACTAGGACTAGATCCTGCCAAGAACCTCACGAGACAATATATATCTCGATACATGATTGGTGATGATTAGGGAGTGAACCACATATCTTTGGGTTAGTGGGCAGAAAGTAAACGTGAAAGCGCCTGTAGCTGGGCAGAAAACTGGAGTTGATATAAAAATCTAATGATTAAGTCTGACAAGAGAAGGAGGGGGGGCGAGACTTATTAATGCAAGTAATTAGTGCTCATTATGCAGCAGGAGCCACAGAGAGATTCAATCACACAGGAAGCAGTCACTGTACGGAGCCCGGATAAAACAATCACATCTTTGTTCACTTTTTAACAACAAAATCTGATGATGACATGTCACCGTCACACTTGCCCTGGTATAGTCTCGGTTCCAGCCCAGTTTAGTCCGGATGTAGACTTGGTTTGGTCCTGTTCTAGTCCAGGCTTAGCTCCAGGTTTAGTTTAAATTTGTGTTTGGTGATTCAAAGTGTAAAAGCACCCTTAACGTCAGTCTGACAAAGAGGGGAAAGTACAAGAAGTACTTTCGGCAGGAGAACGTAATAAAACCTTCAAATGTAAACCAGAACGTGCAAGAACTATACATGTGAATATAGGCTATTACCGGTATATCCAGTATTTTTGTGGTTTGTCGTGAGTTTTTTTGATGAGAGTTTTCTTTTTCTAAGTTATCTGGTTTTTATTATTATACTGTGCATAATCCGTTTCTGTACCCTTTGTTGCAACCCTGGAATTTACCCATTGTGGGACAAATAAAGGTGATCTTATCTATAACCATATCCAGTTGTAAATATACTCTGCGTATTTTGTAGGGTTGAAACAAGTTAATCGATTGAGCGCAACAATGCAAAGGTTTTATGGCTAAGTCATTTACACCTAAATGACATGAGAAACGTATACATTTTGTCAAACCTATTTAGTCTTAAAGTATACTCAAACAACATGTCTTCGAGCATGCCTCTGGGTCAAACTTGCTGAAAAATCTCAACACGCTGGAATCTCGTGATCCAAACAACGAAGCGATTCTTCGAAAGATGAATTAATCAATCGAAGAGCTAAATAATCGTTAGTTGCAGGCCTAATATTTTGTGCCATCAAGTACGTACAGACAGATACAGATGATGTACTGGAGATTAGACAAAGGAGGGTTAATGTCTGCATCTGTCTGACTCGAGCGGTGTAGAAGAACTGAAGTATTCGAGAGACACGCTGGACGTTTGACCACCAGTGCAGGACCCTGAGACATGAACTCTCAACACATCGTGGTTAATTGTCCATTCAAGCCTCTTCTAGTCTCATAACCTGTAATGACGTAGCCCAGACACAGAGGAGCGAGCTGGAGGTGTCCCAGGTACAGTAGTGCCATTTCCCCGCCGACCGCCTACTGACCGGACTGCGGAGGTACAGAATGTGCCCTCACACCCCCGGGCGGTACGTCAGCGCCTCCGGACCAACAGGAGGAGCGGTCTGAGGAGCAGGTGGGTTCTGGCGAGCGGGCACCATGACAACAGATGGATAACAGTAACACGGAAAGCGCTAAAAAAGGAAGAGGCGAGAGGTGGGCAACAGACGATACACTAAAACTGCCAAAAGCGTTGATGAACATTTGAAAAGAGCATAAACTTGAAACAAGGGTTATAAGATGATGTGTCTGCACTTTTGGGTTTAATTATACAGTAACAGTCCAGAGTCCAGCCACTCACTTGAACATCAACCAACACATTTACAAAGCATAATGTAGCGTGGCATGGGACCATACTGAAATGTGTCCCGATCATGTCCAGACTGGTTGCAATTAACAATAATAATTACAATTACTGACAGTCTAGCCAGGTTATATCAGGGTAATATCAAGAAGAAGCTGCATGTTTAAAAAAAATATTACAGAATTGCACTTTGTCATATGTGAACACTGATCTAGGAGAGAATATCGAGCAGAAGTGACCTTTTTTTGCATGTTCTGGTGGTGTAATGATTATCTTTGTTGCCGATTATCACGATTATACAGAATGCACCACAAATAATGATTGTCAACACTTTATCATAATACATTTAAATTTCTTCTTTATTTAACCATCCCAATTTCTGATGAATTGCAAAAGATCTGATTATCCTTACGGAGAGAATCCAAGAAAAATATGATATTCATTTTTGTCAACATTGCCCACTGTTAAATTTCCCAGCAGCACAGAAAGCACCAAAAAAGGAAGAGACTGTATGTTCCCACACAAACCCTCACACACACATGCACGAGCCCGGTCCTGCAGAGGATCCAAGGCATGTGGAAAGTCCTCGGTTACCATGGAAACAAGGACATTAAAGGCAGAAGATCCCAGGGATTCCTCAGAGCCACTTCGACACACTGCAGTCCCAAACTGGTGCATTACACACACTCTCGCCACATGCTTCAGAGTTAGGTAACATCTGTGGTCTCTAGAAGTGCTCGGATGACATCATCACACCTACGTCTGTCCCACCCACGGCGACAACAATCATTTGAGTTTTCCTTTCTCCAGACAGGGTGATTTGGTCAAACTATGGCCAGACAACACTGCCCCTTTACAGAGTACCCAGTAGTATTATGAGAGGGGGAAATGACAGCCTACATAAAGAAACAATTCATAGCACTGTTTTGCCTTTTTGCAAAAAAGTATGAACCAGCCAAGTTCCATGTGTGAAGCTGCAGAGTGTAAGGACTGTCACTGGACTCGAGCAACAAACTCAGCACAGACTGAGACTGTGCCGCTGAGCCTCCTGACCCAGTGGTGAGTCCAATTGGGTTTCCAGGCTCATACAGCACACATCCATGCTCCAGATTGCCAACCGCACGCAACGTAAGTATTACATAACTCCAGCTTGGAGCGGCTGAGCTGTGGGGGGCAGGCTGGCCTACTTATGCCCCTCTCTGAGCCTGGCCCGCCATCACAGCGCTCAATGGGAGACGCAGGGAGGAGACTGCCGTGATCTTTGTGCGTGTGTGGGTGCGGAGACGCGGAGGGGAGGGGGAGGCTAAGTGCACGTGGTGCTGTGGGCGGGCCATAGCACGCGGTATGCAGGGGGGAGGGGTAAAGTGCTTGACACGTCATCAAAGGGCACAAACACAAAAAGCAGCCCCCTCCTCTGTCTTTCTCGTCACATAGCGCAGATACCAGTCATAATCATCTTTGGCTTCATTAAGAGACAGACGGGTATTTGACCGGGCCTGAGCGCGCGCGCGCACACTATGAGCGGCTCGTGGAGTGTGCGCGAGGTCCCGCCCCAGTGTGTGTCATAAGATATCTTTCTGAGCAATGTCAGGGCATTATGTAAAGAGCAGCCTCCGCTCGCCACCGCCCTGCCGACACTCGACGCGCAAAACTGGACCGAATCCCACCTAAAGGCTTCAAGAACGCGCACATATGAAACTAACCTGTAAAATCAACAGTCTAAGACAGTTACAGCTATTCTTAGATCAATGAGCGGACTTCACACTAGTTAGAATAGCCCAGGGAAAAGTGGATCAAACTGGCTTTCATTTTTCATTAAATCGGTATTAGGCAAGTTGGGCTGGATTTGAAACCCATAATCTGTTGCGCATCAAGTTTGTTTTTTCTAATAAAGACTTTTCCCTCTCAGAATCTGTCTGTATCTGCATTGATCCGGTGCCACACTGCCCCTGCACTACTTTGCGCCTCTGGGACCAGCGCTGCTGCACAACAAAGATAGTGCACATAAAAGGAGCAGATCGCTGACAGGAACTCCAGCCGCACAAACACGCGCGCGGTGACTCACTGAGTGTTGCAATTGTCGTTACACATCAAGAGTGCACAAAGTCCTCTTTCACAAACAGGCGCGTCTTTTCCTTTCCACATACATGATTAAACCGCACATCCATCACCACATTTAAGCGCTCTAACTTATCCAGGCGTGCGCCCGGGCAGTGCAGCTCGTTCCCCGCACAGAGGCTCGCACGGTTCAGGGGAAACGGGGGGAAAATGGGGACGCTGCAGGCTCCACTCACCACGTGTGGTCTGTTGTTGCTGGGCTTGCCATTCCAGGAACCTGGCCGCCTCCAGAAGTGTGTCGATGCTCATTGCGCGTAAATGCTCAGCGCTGCGACCCGGTGCCTGGGACGGAGGCGGAAAAGGAGCGAGCCTGGGTGTTTGTCCGCGAGGAAGGGCCGGTTAGTCCCTCGCACCTGGGCGTCTCGTGTCTGGAGAAAAAACACGAGTGGTTTTGAGCAGAGCGGAACGAAAGGTAGATCCTTGCATACGTAAAAATAGGATTGCAACAAGATGGCGATGCGAGCACGGGAATACACACAACAAGGCGAGTCGTGTTCTCCCGAGGTCCGCCCCGCGCCCCGTCGCTCCGCCCCGTTACTACGGGCTGCGCCAAAACAAGGAAATTGCACACGTCCTACTGCGTCGGGAGGGGACACGGGGTTAGTGGGTACGTGTGGTGGATTAGACCGTCTATATCTGTGCTGTCACAATGACCTTCCCTAAAGCAGTGTCTTTGTTCTGTTTTCATTCTGACATGACCGCACACACGAGCCTCTGCACTCGCGTGGAACTCCCTCCGTGTCACCACGTGTACTTTCGTTGGTTTCAGCAAATAGCCCGGGCCTATGAGCCGCACACGAGACAGTTGCAGCCTTTGCTTTATGTCTGACGTTGTTTGTACAATCCGAACACAGATGCACAACCCTTTCTTCACACACTTACCTCACAAATGCACTGCAAATGTAAAAACAGGTCACTGCCTTCTGCACCACAGTGCAGTCCAGTCCGATCCTGTTCCTGGTTTTGGAGAAGGCCACGAGCCCGCAGCGCGTGAAGTCCGATGAGGCAGCCGAGAGCCAATCAGCGTCCAGAACAACAAGGCATGGTGCTGGTCCACATGGGCACCCGCCCGGCCCGGGCCAGCCTCATTTGCATGGCGAGAGCGTGACTGGCCACCCCGTTGTCTCGAGATCCACGCTGTCAGTCAAAGCGAGGGGCGGGACTTAAGCAGTAAAGTCAGCTTTTATTCTGTGATTTTGACCAGGAAGGCAAAAGAAAGATGCTCTCATTCCTCCCTATTTGATTAGGTTTTCAAACTTTATTATTATTATTTTCCTAATCTTGTGCTCTTTACATTTATGTGGTTTCACTTTCCATTTGACTGTTGTTACAAATGCAACAATGTCACCAGGGCAGTCCTCACTAATGCCACTTTCACTTTAAACAGTGTCACTATAATGATATATAATATACGGTATTCAATGATACTGTACTGTAGTAAATACTATTGGTGGGTTTCACGGACAAGAGATGTCTGCGGCCTGTCTGTTTTGTGATTTTAAAGCCAGAATTGAAACCCAAAATTCGATTATACTGGACATAAACAGCAGCAGTAGATGAAGAAAGGCTTTTGTCTATGTAATCTATATGTAATCTATATGGAGGTGTAGTGTGTTGCATGGAGACAGCTTGTGATTGGATGTCACTTGGTCATATGTACCACAGGGGTTGTGTGTCTTACCTATAACTACAGTGACCAAATGTGCACCTGCATTCAATCTATGCTAAAAAAAAAAAAAAAAAAAAAAAAGTTGGTAAGAAATACTCGAATTACAAGTAATCTTACAAGAAAACATATAAAAAATATAAAAAACCACCATCATTGTAATCAAGCTGGTTGATGTTGGAAAAAGAATCACAAATTTCCTGAACTTTATTTGATGAAATATTATTATTATTATTATTATTATTATTATTATTATTATTATTATTATTATTATTATTATTATTATTATTATTATTATTATTATTATGGATGTACTTATTTATTTATTTATTTATTTATTTTTATTCTATACTTAAAGTAGAAAGTGTACAGGATATTAATATTATCAAAGCAAAGGAAAAATGGGAAGTAGTTAAATATTTATGAAACCAGTAATATATTTAAAGGTTTTGTGATTCTTAAAGTGATCTACGTATCTGGATGTGGTAATGCATCTGCAACAGGCTAAAGCAGCATGGCAGATGAGGCAAATGAGTGAGGAGGAGAGACTAGAGGAGGAAGAGGAAGAGAGAGTCAGAGCACATGGTTAGCACATGAGCTTCAGTGTGGAAAAAAAGAAAAAAAAAAAAAGGCTGTGAGTCGTCTGAACGTACAGAGGAGACAGAGGAGCGCAGCTGGGAGGGTCTGACCTACATAGAAGTGCTGCATCATTAGAGCATCCACAGACAACAGCCAATCCATGCAAAGCTCTGTACTTTAGCGCGATCATGTGAAGAATATGAGATGATGCAGAGAGGCGGAGGGCAAGTAACTTTTTCTAATGCAAAAACTGAGGGAACTTTCTGACATTGGAGAAGTCTAACTATCACAGATTTCAAGACGCACTATTAAACTGATTGTGGTCAATAATAAATACAATTATATTCAATTACAATGATCAATTTAGTGTACACTCCAAAAAAATGTATTAAATGGGGAGGAAATTGAAATGGAAAATTATAATTACAGTGAGATTTAGGTGGACAGTACTCATTTATACTAAGAAATTGTACTGCTTGCACTAGTTTTAGGACTGAATAGTCTTACATTTACTTCTACTTGAGTAATAGTTGACACTGTAACAGTTAAGTAAGTATTCAAGTACAAAAAGCAATACGTTGACAATATGAAATTATTTTAATATTTGTGTTTCTGGCATCACTTCTTTAGATTTTTAGCCCCTCATTTTGTGGCATTTATTTACATTAAATGTCCGAAAGGCATCACATCCATACACTTACTCGAGTCTTGTAATTGAGTAGTTTCCCCAATTGCTTTTTTAAAAAAAAAATTTAATTGAGTAATTTCTTGGACACTACTTTGCACTTCAACTAGAGCAATATTATTTTGAAGTAACGTCACGCTTGCTTTAGTCATATTTTTGACCTCTGAACTCACCTCTGCATCTCCTTGCCTATTCATTCTCACATCTCCCCCCCTTTCTCTACACTCTCTCGCCATCACCAGTAGAGGGCGCCACTGCACGCCTTGAAAACCCACGTACTCCCGACAACCTCCAGCGGCTCTGAGCGGATTAAAACGCCGGTCACGTAAACTATCGCGCGATGACACACAAACCTATATATGAGCCCCAATATGACTCCAGGAAACCTCCAAACACATCTGTGTGCGCACAAGAGTCCCGTTACAAATTGTCCCATCAGTGCGAATCAACATGGCCTAGAATAAGAAAAGGAGTTTTGATTTCGCAACTGGATGTAATGTTGATATTGTAAGTGAGATGCAAAAGTAGGGCAATTTTTCTCCTTCATTTCCTCTGCAGAGAAGCAGCAGGTCATTATCCTTTCATTAAGCGCAGTCTGGTCTGAAGCCGCACCGCAGTGTCTCCCAGGTGGATTCAGCTTTGACTTTTCTTCATATAAGTAAAAGGCCTGCGTTTGCCCTTTTTAAGTTAGAGGTTTAATCAGGCTCTCTGGAACCATCATGCACAGACTGTCTCTACTTTAAGTCCTCCATCCATAGGTTTGAGAGTGATGAAACATTAGGATTGCAATTAAGAATTAAAAGACAAAATATTCAATCTTTTGAACGGTAAAGCCTCCAATTGTTGCCAATGACAAGATGAAACAAATAGGTTGCATTTCTAAACATCCCATACTGTTCTATTATTATTATTATTATTATTATTATTATTATTATTATTATTATTATTATTATTATTATTATTATTATTATTATTATTATATTATTATTATTATCATTATTATTATTATTATTATTATTATTATTATTATTATATTATTATTATTATTATTATTATTATTATCATTATCATTATTATATTATTATTATTATTATTATTATTATTATTATTATTAATTATTATATTACTATTATTATTATTATTATTATCATTTCAGATAGCTTCTAAAAGTGGCCGCATTACTCAAACACAAACATGTGATTCTTGTCAGTTTGAAGGACTTTGAGAAATACTTTTATTCTGAAGAATGTGTGGCCCTGACTCTATGATAATAATTTGGTTCAATGTTTGTAGATTTTCAGTTTGGTGATTTCTTTTAAAAACAGTGAATCTCTCAAACAGGCCCCTCCATCTGAAATCAGAAGGGAAAAAAAGCTTTATTTCCATTGTAAGTAAAACAGAATTCTCAATTTGTTTTGGCGATGTAGCGTAGCATAAAACAAGTAACAATAACAGTAAACAGAATACAAACTATGATAAAACAAAGGCCTAAATTAAGGTGTTGGAATAAAATGTGACTTTCACTGACTACGAATACAAAGTATAAAGCATGAACAGATGTACAAACTGCAAAACTAGCAGCGCAAATTGTTGAAGTGAGTTAGATCTAAAGGGACATAATCAAATTCTACTCACTATATCTCTATAAAGCTCCACCCGTCTCCTCTTTGGTCTTTTACTCCAGACCTCCTCTTTAGAGCTCGCTAACCTCGTCATCCTTATCCGTATCTCACTTTGTTCCTTTGTATATTTCCAAACCATCTGAACTATGTCTAATATACAGTATAAGGTCAACTTTACTATGAAATATTATCTGTGTTGTATTTATTTCCCCTTTTCCTCTCTTCCTCTGCCTTCTGCTAGTGCCACTTATAGTTGCATAAAGTAAATACTCACTACAATCTCTAATCTAAATCCAACCTACAAAGAAGATTCCTTTCTGACATTATTGAAATCATTAAACATTTGCATTTGTTCGTTTTATGAGGCTAATTCCCCTTTTCTCTTTATCTCTCTCTCCCTTCTGCACTCCCTGGATGTTGGAGGGTGTGGTGCTGATGATGTCTCGCCGCCGTGGAAACTGTTGCCAGGAGACTGTGCAGTGGAGGTTTCAGGAAGTGAGGGCGGTGTGGGGGCGAGTGAGAGCAGAGGAGAGGTGAGGAGAGCGAGGCGAGGCTGGGGTGCTACATAATTGATAAGGAGCTTTGAACTGACCCCTGATGTCTTTACTCTGTTCACTCGGCTTAAGTGATTGGTCCTGGAGAATTGAACTGGAGCTTTTATGAACCGTCCTGTTCCCTGTGCATTGCTCACGTTCACTGCAGGACTATAACTGCCATTCAAAAAACCTCATCTGTCAGCTGAAAAGAGAGCAAATTGTCCTATTAAACCAAACATGGCTCATACCGGACAAGCTAAATGTTTTTTTAATCTTATTTTACATAAAGCGTACAGGATTTACTTACTGTGCAGCGTAAAACAGTACTGTCATATCAATTAATATATATACATATTACATATATCAAATGTATTTTTATTCTTACACCTTATTTTAGGCATTCCTTCATTTAGTCATAATTTGAGTTTTAATATTATTCACTGTTTTATGGAAACACAATTATTGTGGGTTTTTTTTAAAAAAATGCATTTTGTTCACTTATAAACCTGTTCTGTTCTGGTTCTGATTATTATATTACTCATTAATATTGTCCCATATTCTCATATCTCATCATCATTGTTACTTAAAGTATAGAGCTAGACTACTTTGAGACCATTTCTAATTATTTTAGAACATCAGAACGAATGGATGATGAGACAAAAAGTAAGAGCAAAATTACATCAAAATAATATAACTGAAGTAAAAGAGGTTCAAGAATGTACTTGAGTAACTGTCATGATGCAACATCTGATTTATCATTTGAAGTTGATGTAATTTTAAGAATAAAAAATACACTATACACTATACACTTATATATAAAACTCCAAAACTGGTATTTTTAAAAGGACAGACCCATACATTTGAAAAACAAATTGATTTCTGAAAGAGCGGTGGAACGAAACACAAATATTCAAATGTGTTTGAAGGGGAACACTTTCTCAATTAAAAGAACTGTTACTTCAAACAAAATATCACTTAAGTAAAAGTATGTCTGAAAACTACTCTAAGAAGTTCAAATTTCTTGAAAAAGTTACTCAAGTACAAGTACCCCACTTCTGGTTTTCAGAAGTTTTTTTTTTTCATATAAACTTCAAAAAGGACATGCGAAAAAGTGACATTGAAATTGCATTGTCTACTAAAATAGTTAGCAATAACAGCTTACCAGAATGATTTCGCTAATACTCTAGTACAAGCAGTAAAATAAAGTACTTCAATGATGAAAAGACCACAAATGGATAAGTTATATTTACAGAAATTTATTTATTATGTTGCAAAACAATGACATCCAGATATATTGATACACAACTTGTACTGTGCGTGTGTGCGTTTGTGTGTGTGTGTGTGTGTGTGTGTGTGTGTGTGTGTGTAATATTAGTAGTAGAGAAAGCGGTGAGACCACAGAAGCAGGATGACCGTCCCGAATGTGGAGGCCCTCTATGGGGTTCTGAACAAGGGCAGAGATAGCGAGCACTGGGCGACAGATCATCCAGAACGACGTACGAACACACAAAAACCTCTTTTTAAAACGTGAGCCTGTTGCTTTTCCTCAGTGGGAAACACAATTTATTCTGCTTTGGGCCCGTGTTCTCAGCAGCGCGGGGCAGCGTTAAGGTCCTGTGAGTGTTTCTACTACAGTATAAAGCGTTAAAAAAGAGATGAATTGATGGACAATGTGGACGAGAAGCTAAGATAGTTTCTCCTGTCGTGTCAAAACACACTGACGCGCACACACACCTTTTTGCCTTCTCAATTCAAGAACCAGCTTCAAATTTCCTGGAAAAAAAAACCCAACCTAATTCTCTCAGTCTTTTTACCCTTTTTAGTGCTCTCTCGCTCTCGCATCCACGCAGCACAATGAAAACATGAAAAACAAAAAAACTACACCTCCGCAACGAGAGGCTATACATTGGTTTTTCTGTTAAAAACCGCAAATTTTTTTACACCCTTTGACCAAGATGGGAAGTCATGACAACAGTATGCATTTCTGTCAACTCCAACAGTATACGATTCTCAAGTTTGATTCACCATGCAAAGGAATACTTCTTATCTTTTCGAGTGTGTTCATGTGTCAGAGACTGCGTGACATTTATTAAGCGTACCCTACATCCAGAATAATTTACATAAAAGGACAATAGTCATCGTAGTAAGGGCTGGATTGTTGTTAGAGAAGGGAGAGAAGGGGAAAGCGCCATGGTTCGGAGTGCCACGGGTCGGGGACAGGAGCAGGTGGAGGTGGCGGGGCAAAGGGATCGGGGTTTTTTTTTGGATTTGGGAGCGGCTCGGGACAGGCCTCAGCGGCACTCCCACACTTTGACTGTCTGATCGACGCAGCCCGTCACCACGTAGGGGCAGTCTTATGGAAATCTGCAGAGGAGCAGGAGTAGATCAGTAAACATGAAGCAGACTCACTTCCTGAACAGTGATTGTGGGGTCTTACCCAGAGAGGTAACAAAGTGTTCGTGAGCAAACAGAGTCTTCATGCAGCGTTTATTCTTGTAGTCCCAGATCCGTAGAGTTTTGTCGTCAGCACAGCTCACTATGAACCTGCCTCCAGGATGCACCAACACACCGCGCACCCAGTTGTCGTGGCCCACCTGTGACGGATAAGGCAGCAATTACAAACCAGTTACTCTGCAACTAAAATGGCTGCTACAACTTAATTAAAACAAGTTTGACTCACCAAAGTCATGAGGCACATGCCAGTGCTCACATCCCACATTTTAATAGTTTTGTCTCTGGATCCGGAAAGCAGGAATGGACCGGGCTTTCCACTCTTTTTGTTCTGGAAATCACAGAAAGATGTTAACCCTCAAATACCTTTCAGTTCCTGCTGCTCTCAGAACATTCTGCACATTTTATTAAATAACCTTTATTTATAATTCGCTCAGCATCAATCAAAGTGCATTACAACAATAAAAGTGGTCATTCTGGTAAGCCTGGGTTTATAGTGTCATAAATTATCCATAATAATGAGCCCTGAGGTGCACAATCACCTTAACAACAAAGAACGCCTTGACTACCGTCCTGTTTGACTCCAATACGCTCCAGCACTTTGTGAAAGTGCACATTTGTTAAAGGTGCAGTGAAGCATGAAGTACAGAGGGGTGTAGCGCCTTCAAAAACAATTGGGACAGTCAAACCAACAGGCCGTGTACATCACCAACTTGTCCCAAGATTCTAGCAGATTTTTCTGTCCAAATGATTTTTTTCCTGAAAGTCTGCATTAATTAATTAGTTATCGGTTTAGTCCTTTAAAAACATTTTTTTTTAGGTTTTTATGAACCAAAACCCAATTCCTCGATTAAAATGTTGCCATGACTGGTCAAAACTTCAAACTTAATGTATTTAATTTATTCAATGAAGTACCCAGGAGTTCTGAAACAGAACGCTGAACGGCCTTTAGCCTCAGTCGGACACACACCTCTGAGCCTGTGGCCTCCAGGATGGTTGGGTGGGCGGTGTCCGGGGCCCAGGCGATGCACTCCACCACGTGCTCGTGCTCCCGGAGCTCAGCTTTACACTCCTTAGAGGCCACCACCCAAACGCGCACCGTCTGGTCGTTGGAGCAGCTGGCGATCAATGAGCCGTCCTGGTTGGGACGCACCATCCGCACCCACTCCCTGTGGCCCGTGAATGTCTTCACACAGTAACTGACGACACACAAGGTTTACATCATTATAAGACAAAGAGAAAACTTGATCTGTCCCACAATGAGGCTTTCCGGTGAACAGGAGAATAGAAAATGCAAAAGTGAAATCACATAAAATATAGAATTAAACTTAACACAGTGTGCAGGTAGAGCAAAGAAATAAATAAAAAAGAAACCTCTCATCTTTAATATGCTATGCTATGGCCAATAGGCATTTCTAAAAAGGCCAGTTCAAATGTGAATACATTCTAATGTTAGACATTAGTAATGGTGGCTTAAAACTTAATTTAAATTAAATTAATAAATCGAAATTGAATAGAACCTTTCCATGGAAATGTGACAATTAAAACTTAAATATTACATCTTTTGAATGGTGAAAAAGTGCTCAAAATGTCCCCAATAAAGTGTTAATAACTTCAAACATATTGGGAATCACACCATTATCATTCTAATAAACACTTTGGCCTGTCCTCGTGCTCGGACTCACCCAGTGGCCACCTCCCACATCTTCATGGTCTTGTCTCGAGAGGCAGACACGATGTGGTCTCCGTTTGGCATGATGGCTACAGACGACACGTTGTGATCGTGCCCTGAAAAACAAAAACCAACAATACTTTTAGAGTCATTTCCAAAATGTTTAGAGAGAAGGTAGTAAATAAACGCATCCCAGTAACATGTAAAAAGCATGTTTCTCACCGTGCATTGTTCGGATGCACTCAAAGCCCTGAAAGTCCCACAGTTTTATGCTCATGTCGGCGGAACACGAGGCCAGGATTTTCCCCGTCTGATCGAAGGAGATGTCCTGAACAGAGTCTGTGTGGCCTTTCAGAGTGCGCTCGAAGTCCCCCGCCTCGTAGTCCCAAACCTGGAAACAAAGACAAACATTCAGGCTTTTACTGTTTTGTCAAAATTAGGGATGTTAAAGTTAAATTCTGCTCACGCTCTACTGCCCATTCCCCAATAAACCCGTAGTGTCTAAAAACATGTCCTTGTACTACACAAATGATCATTAACAATGTCTTTGTTTGCTCACCAAAATAGAGCAAAGGATCATGGTCTATGTAGTTCTCTGTTTTTTAACCACGCGGCTGAAGGAAGATGATGTATTTTATTGTTACACACCCACTTGCCAAGCTAATGTAGAATCACAAAGGATTCATCTGTCAATAACTTGATCAACTGAGACTGAGAGCGCCAAACGTGGCCATTTAATTTAATTCAGTGCAAAACTCACTTCCTGCTGACACAGTTTGCTCAAATAATCAATGAAAGGCTCTAAAAGAGGAAGAGTTCAAACAAAAACTGAGTGTTGCAAATTCCGTGCTCTGGCGGAGAGACGAGTCCAACAACAGGCGCATCAGTCCATCCACACAAACCAGCGGTGACAAGGCAAAAGTACAAAGTGAGTCCAGGTCCACAGAGGGAAGAGGGAGGAGGGGGGAGGGGGGCGGAACAGCCAGAGCACATCAGACAGAACAATACAGACTCATTCAATGATTAGCACTAAATGCATTTCAATTTCATGCACAAAAAAGGAAACCCACATCAAAAGAACCTGGACAAACCAAACGCAGAAAAGCCCAAACAAGGTTCAGGAATCAAACCTAGAGCCTTGTCAGGAGAGAAAACCACCAACCACTATGCCACCACGACATACAAATGTTGAAAACGAGTAATCCCAAGCGCCGTAAAATGCTCTGCTTTTACCTTGTATGTCACATAATCAGACGGCAATACACGAGTAGAGGGTTGAAGCTCTTTACATTAAGGAACCACTCACCCATTCACCAACACATTCATTATTATATCATTTTCTGATGACAATTTCTTTACAGGTTGAAGATTTATTACACCAAAATCACAGGTCTAACACTTTCAGGTGTGCCGAGGCCAAACGGCGGGCGAACAGAAGCACAAACCTTGATGGTGGCGTCCTCGGAGGCTGTGACCATGACGGAGAAGACTGGGTGGAAGATGACTCGTGTGACGGGGGCGCGGTGTCCGCTCAGGGAGTACTTCTCTGGGGGGCGAGGGATCCACTCTTTAGGGTCCCTCTTCTGCCCCACAGGCCCTCCGTGTGTCATCTCCTCTTTCGCCTCGTTCAGCTTCGACTCCAGCTCCATCACCTGCGCGGGACGGAACAAAAGGTTTGAGAGAGGTTTAATATCAAAGTCAACACCAAATACAAGCTCAGAGTTAACACCTTATTATTCTTTTACAGATCACGTTTATGTTTCATTACAGTTTTCAACCATCAATACTTAAGTTGATTCAAATAAATTATTATTCAAGCTTATTTGTTCTATGTCGAATTCAATGAAACAAGTGTAAGTCGGTTTAAAGTTGCATCCGTTTGGGCG
The DNA here is from genome assembly GCA_015082035.1 of Chaenogobius annularis. Lineage (NCBI taxonomy): Eukaryota > Metazoa > Chordata > Actinopteri > Gobiiformes > Gobiidae > Chaenogobius > Chaenogobius annularis. The sequence goes on from BJKM01000651.1 coordinate 53,817, forward strand.
ACGTCTCAAAAACCTTTGAATCCTTCTTATACCTTCTTTTGTAATCTGATGACTGAGGTCCATTTCTTTTCCAAAAGGCCGGCGTACTTTTTATCTCCCTCCTCGTTCTGTGATCGAAAAAAACAAAAACACAATCATTAAATATAAAGATTACAATTATGACATTACAAATCATTGGAGCGCGCTAATGTTTTGCTGTACCATATCTAACTCCGCCTCTTTCTTGAAGGTGGAATAGGCCTCCTCGTATCCATTGGAGCGGAGGTAGTCTGCTATTGCCCGGTTTCTGACAAGAGAAGAAAACACATTATTAACAAATGACTATTGATTGCTGGCCCTGGATTGAAAGGCCCAGTTTACAGCTCCACCATCACTTGAAGCCGCCGCATCCCCAGCTCCACCTTAAGAACACGAAGCAGATCCTCCTTAAAAACCCAAAAGGCCACACCCTGTCTGATATTGGACCTTTGGGAGTTTCTGGCTGTGTGAATGTGAGAATGTGAAACGACACTGAACCGGGAGAGGCGGAGGTGGAAACTGTTGTGTGGAGCTTTTTGACAGAGCCACCATAGTTACTAAAACAACCCAGACGCCCACTGGCTACATGTTATGTAAAAGACGTGCAGCGGCGCGAGTCAGGAGTTGAATATTTCATAAGTGAAGTTACTAATTTTAGACTTTAGTGGTTAAATATCAGCTCTGCTCCAAATCTCTGCAAACCCTGAGGTCGACAATTATCAAAGAGTGACCCCTCCTCTTGTGCGCAGTGGGATAAGGGTCTGTGCAGACAAATGTTATTTACAGCTACAGGAACATAAAGCCATATTATTATTATTATTATTATTATTATTATTATTATTATTATTATTATTATTGTTGTGTTATTATTAATTATATTTATATTAATATTAATAATAATAAAATCATCTCTAAATGATGAATCTAATGATGATTAACATTCAGTGACTGAATGATCTGCATGTCTCCAGATTAGTCAGTTCTCTGTATGGATCAATTTTATTTTCATTTAATTCTGCTTGGTGCAGAATTAGAATCATGTGGACAGAGTTAGAACGTTTAGTACCAGGACGACAGTAAGTACAAGCTAAACATTAAAAGATCAAATGACAAATGGTAACTGCGAGTGACGTCACAATGTACCATTTCAGTACTATAATCGTGAGAGAAAGCATCATGAGTTTACAATTCTTTACACTTTAAGTAAAAACGATGAAATCCAGACAAAAAAGAAGGGGAGGAAAAAGAAAAAAAAAGGTTTTTCCAAAGCGTTGATCAAATTAAAATGACTTTTTTGCCTCTAAAATGCTAACGATTATTAACCTGAACAAGTGTTTAGTACCAGTAATATATTTGCGCTGCCTGCCCTGAGCAAAGCATCATGGTCTATGTAGTGTTTCCCACGGCTTTGTAGTCCAGTACTTGGTGTCAGGGTTGTTGGTGCACTTTCCTGTTGCACAAACACACATCCTGGATCAGTTTAGAGCATGAACAGCAGAATCAGGATCACGTTTGAGCTGCAAGCGTCGACTCCAAGCACAAAACAGACTGGAGCCAAAATGAGGCGTCTGGCACAGGTTTGATCCAAGGAAATAAATCCAAGAACATGACTGTGAACCAGGCCAACATTTGATATTACATCATATTCATGGTGTTAAACACTTGGACACTCGTCACCGTGACTCGAGTCCGGTCTTTATGTGGTAAAACATGAGTTATGTTTGGAGTGTCAGGCGCATTTGCAGAGCACTTACATTTTCACATTGTGTTAATTAAATTAGCCTTCTGCTTATCTGCTCTAAATTGAATGGCACAAGGGGCAGATTCCTCCACAGCCCCTCCTCCTCCTCCACAGCCCCTCCTCCTCCTCCGGGGCCTGTCATGAGGTTATGAAATATTCACTACGACGCTGTGAAGTGAAGCACCTGTGAAGTGAAGCACCTCGAGGACCACATCTGTTCAGACTTTACACGTCCTTAAACCTCATGAACCGTTTATGCCACACATAAACTGTGTGGGTCCAACACGTAACAATATTCAGATTGTAAATGTTTTATAAATGTGATTTGTCATGTTCTTAAAGTGTAAAATCCTCTATGTAATGTCATTATTATCAATGGAATCACAAACTGCAACTAACGATATTATTAGTAGTCCACCAGAGAGTTATTATTTCCATTGTACATCCTGATCACGCACGGGGCCTTTCTGTGAGGAGTTTGCATGTTCTCCACGTGTCTGCGTAGGTTTCCTCCAGGTGCTCCGTTTCCCCTCCCACTAAGAACATGTACAATAGGCTCCCCCCCTCAGGGGGCAGGACTCCTCAGTAAAAGAGATTCTTAATTCTTCAATATTTTTTATAAACATTTTTTTTTTACAAACTAAAAAGGTTGAACTAAACAGTTCTTGAGATAGAGAATATTTACGAATACAGTGATTTATTGTTGGAAATAACAGATTATTCTGTCTGACAAATGTATTTAATAATGTTGCCGTCTTCGTGACAACAATTACGAAGATCAAAATGTTAATAGTCGACTGGGCACGAGTATTCCAATTAATAGTTGCATTCCTACATTAAATTCTCATGAGTACAGATGTTCTGAGGGGCCCCTGTACACATGAAGGGCCCCTGGTGCAAGTGTGTGATGGGGGCCCCTGTACACACGAAGGGCCCCTGTTGTGGCAGACTTACAGTTCGTCTCTCTGTCTCTGGGACAGCACCATGGCGCTGTGGCCCCTCAGGGGGAGTGACGCAGAGGGCAGGAGCTGGAGTTGATTCGGGCAGAAGATCAGAGGGTCCCACAGGAGCGGGGCGGCTTCAGAGGGCCCAGAGAAGCAGGGGCTGATGGGATATCCCGATGTCAGTCCACTGGAGGCGTAGGCTAGACGAGAAGCACAATAAGCTCACCAATCAGACGCTCCCATTACCTGAGGAAGAGAAGGAGTGACTTTAGGTAGACATAATGTCACATGGCATTAGTAATCCACATTTTCCAACTTTAAATTACACTTTAAAAACTACATCTCCGTTTACAATGAGACCTTTAGTCAACCTGATTTCTAAGAGCACTATGCGTTTGAACACAATTAGAAAGAGTCCAATGATTTCTTTCTTTTCTCTCTTTTTTTCCTCTTTCTTTCACAGTACATATTAATAAAAATGTCTTTAAATATGCCAGAATTAGCCAAAAGGCTATTTTTCATCTGTAGTCCCATGACAGCTGTTAGTTAGCCTAAAACAGGGAACAAGGATTTTACATAGACGTTAGAAATATATACACTATTTACATTGTCCAGCAAAATACAACTCTGGTATGTTTTTGATGAGTGGACAACAATGTTTCCTTTAAAACTATAATGAAAAAGCAGAGGACAGAAATGATTGACAAAGTGGTGTCAATGTCTTTCTAGAGTCATCCTTGTTCCCTCTGGTTGTGCCCTAGACTGATCTGTGGACTCTGCCAAGGCTCCAGTCTGACATGGGAAAATTCCTTTGCAAAATTTGAGCTTTTACAATTTGTTTGACAAAGAGTAAAGGAAACACACAGGAGAGAGGAAGAGTTAGGTCTGATAGTCATAATTTAATATCATCAGATGATTTGTGTGGAGGCCGTGTCTTTTATTACAGCTGATCAGTCACTGTCCTCAGAGTTTGTCTCCTTCTGTCTCCCACACTTAACTGGAGAAAACATTTAGAAAATGGAAATTTTTTATTTACTTTAAAGTATGTTTCATCCGACGGACATGCCCTTTGGAGTGAGATGTTTTGAAAGCAAGAAGAGCTTTCAAAACTTTCCATAATCTGACCCAAAATGCAATTGCATAAATTCAATCAATAATAACTGTGTACAGTAAAGAAACTAGTAACCAAGTATCAAGAATCAGCAAAAATTGATCAGTCACTCCAAAACCTCCAGCTAACTCACTCTATAAAAAGTAAAACAATGTGGTACCATTTTTCCAACAAGTTTGAGGGTAACAAAACATTTACAGCTTCAACTGGTTGTCTAGTTGGTGCCCAAAAAACAATGTAGTCTTTGTTGACAACTGGAGTGCGTCTTGGGGACAGCTTGGGCTCATATGCAGGGAAGGATCCATCTTGTTTGGTTCTGAATTTGACAGATAGCCTTAGTTGTCTAAAGTGACCATCCAGAGATGAGCTCTAGGACTCTCGCTGAGCTCTCGCCTGCTCTGTCACAAATTCTTCAGAGTCAAGGCAACTAGAGACTGTGTGTTCCTTATGCAAATAATGCAGAAAAATTAAAGCTCAGAAAAGCTATTCCAGGTGACTAAATAACAATTTAATATGGCATAATATAGCACTCGCACAAGATACAAATAAATAAGCATGTAAAATGTGGACTGCTAAACATCCAAATTGCTCTTATTCAATGAATTAATTAATGATTATAACTCTTGCTTTAACTGAAACTTGGCTTGAACGAGATGATTATGCAAGACTAAATGAGTCCACCGCACCCAGACCGCCAGGAGCACAGGCCGAGGTGTCGGTGTGGCAAGTCTACTCGTGAGTCCTAAAACTACCAATGCATTTTGCTAATTTGAAATCCTCATTTTATCATGCACTTGTGTTGGACTGGGATAAAATAGTGATTGTTGGAGCGTTCAATATCCACGTGAATATGAGTGGTGATTGCCGAAGTAATGCTTTCAGCAAGCACACTCTGGATCTTGTGGAATAGAGATTAGTGACCTCATTGTCTTCCCTCAAAGCCCTATATTGTCAGATAATATCCTCATTACCTTTCAGTTTATTCTTAATGATTATCCAGCCCCACAGAATTATAATGAAAAAGGACAACATCTGAAAAATCCATCTCAAAGATCAAATAAATTATAGAGTAAATATTTAGTGTCATGTCATCCTGCTGAGAATAGCTTTAGTCCCAATGTAAGTGATCAATTTGTCGACATAACCATGAATTCTATGAAATCTGCTCTTGATACTGCAGCTTCGTTAAAACAGAAGGTCATTAGGCCGAAACGTGCCTCCCCATGGTACAATGAAGACCTGCATTCACATAAACAAAGTTTTAGCTCACACACACAGAAGAATCCCAAAAGCATGGAAAATCTGCCGACTGTCCTATAAGCAGGCTCTGTGTAAACCAGATACTATTCAAATTTTATAGAAGCTAACAAAAATAAAATTAGATTTCTTTTCTTGAAAGAACTGTAGTTAAAACACCTTTGTCACTACCAAAAGGGCAATAATTTATTTGAAGTTTTCCAGTCAGGGTTCAGAGCTCACTAGAGCACTGCACTAGTAAAAGTCACAAATGATTTTTAGAAACAAGTCAGTGTAATCCCTTATTTGTCCAGGAGTGTTACATTGTAGAAAGAGATTCAGTTGTAGTCATCTTGACACTGTTTTTACAAAAATAAATTAGTCTGTCCTCTGCATTTGACCCATCCTTCAATGCCGCTGAGGCCACAGTCCAGCGCCCGAGGTCCCATCTCCAGATCTTTGGGTTAGGCTTGGTCTGACTACCGTAGCTGGAGAATTTTACCTGTTGTCCATAGAATCTTTGGTCAAACACACCACCTGACAATACATATATTATACCATTATACCAAAAGGCACTATGTTGAATACAACAGGAAGCTGAAACTAGAGTTGCTCCGATCAAGATATTTGGGCCGACTACAGACCATCTGAAAATTTTAGGCACTATGTGCTTCTGCTCATCAATTAACTGCGTGGGTTAAATGGATACTTCTGCCGTTCATGTCTGCGTCATGCAGCGGTGCACATCTGGAGAAACGCGCAGCCAAACAGTGGATATAGGAGCAGTCTTTCATCCTCGGAGCAGTTTGGACAGTCTGAGGAAGGAAAACGTGCAGAAGAGACTACTTGTGTTGTGCCACTTTCAAACGCAACTTTGACAAAACCATGATGTGCTTTGCACTTTACTTTCTTTCAATTTTCACAGTCTGAGCGCATCACTTCATACTGCTGATAGACGACACATTAGGCTCTATTATGTTTTCAACTAGAAGACCAGCAGGTGAGCTCATAGTTCCGTGTGTGTTTACGGAAACACGTGGCTTTAAAAGGACCACATCAGAGCGCGTTTTAACCAAGAGGGTTTCATAAGGAGCTTAAATGCCGCTACTGCAATAACTTACTGATCATCTAACTCAAGGCAAATGTAATGACGATGTAAAGTGTGATCGGTGCATCTGATTGGCCCATTTTGAAGCACCGATATCGTGATTCTTTGCCGTGATGGGCCCGACCACGATCGGCGCACCTCTAGCTGAAACCCATGAATAACCTAACACAACAAACTGAGATGAAAATGACTTGACATGAACAGGTTGGATAACTGACTACAGCAACTGAAGGCCTGATGGTTCATTCAAATATAAATCTACAGCTACTTCCTGGATTCACGCAGACAACCTATACATTAGTTTAATTAAATCTATCTGAAATCAATGACAATTAAGGCTTGCGCTTTTAATACAATCAGGGGCAGACCCCAGACATTTCTGTATTGGTCAGTAACATGCAGTACACAGAGCATTTGTCAGAGCTGAAATGAAGACACAGCTAACTTGCTCAGTCAGGTAAACAAAAATGGGGTGCAGGTAAAACGACAAAATAACCTTAATACTTTATGATTTCCTACCACTGTAGTAAACCAATACAATGTCAGACGCACAAGATCAGCTGTCCAGATAAAACATAACCTCGGTCCATCATGTTGAAGACGCTTCATGGATCACCACTTCTGATCAGGTCCTATCTTAAGTCTTGTAAGTTTGTGACAATGACCACAGCAGACCACGCGACGAGGAGTAGTCGTGGTTGTAAACAGTCACCTCTTGAGCCGGAGTGGCACCTGGTGGCAACAGCGACATTAAGTCGCTTAATGACGAGACAAAGACATCCCCGAGTTGGCTACTCCTCAGTGACACGGAGCTGTAGACTGCGCACGCTAACAGGATTAACTCCAGACACATGCCACCAAAGCCTCGTCTGTGAGGGTCAACTACAGGGTCCAGTAGTAGTAGCTCTGATACCAAACAAAATTTAAGAAATGTGTAATATCCAGAAACAAAAATCTACAAAGATCTTTGTTTATAGACCTGCTGTATAGAATTATAGTACAATAGCATTGGTATCTGCAGTATAATTTTCAAATGTAAAAGAACATTTAGTCAAAAATGCACATGCAGCAGGAGCCATGGCCCAAAGAAGACCTACCAACTGTGGTATTTGAGGTTTGTGAACCAAAATTAGCTTCCAGCTAAAAACATCAAATGGAGTTTACGTGGCTCGTTTGCTTCATGAGTGGATTCTGCCCAAGGTTTCATTAAACTCCTTTTCTGATGCATAAAAGTAGAAGACTAATGTATTTGACAAACTATGTTACAGCATGTTAAGTTTACTAGTCTAAAGAAATTAGCTTTTAGCAAGAATTTTTAGCTAAAGATGAAATTTTTTGCACATATTTTAAATGTTTTGTTGTCGTCACCCATGACATTTGCCATTGTGGTGTAGAGAAATAGGGGGGATCACTTTTCAGTGAAAGCGAGGAGGAGGAGCAGCAGAAGACAAAACACAGGCCTCAAGTGTCCTAGAAACCACTCTGCTGCAAACTTAATGAGGGCCATGAGCGCGGGACAGGGACAGCTCCTGCTCTAAGCTTCAGAACAGCCTTTTGACAAACACACAACCATTACATAAGGCCCAGGCTCACACCTGCGTCAGGGTCGGAGTGGAGATAAGCAAGAGTCAACTATGCAAAGCAGACATGAACACTCCACTTATCAAACTGTGTGCACTTATCTACAGCTCACTTAATGCAAGTAATAGTCAGGTGTAAATCAAGAAGAACAGAGCAAAGTCCTGCCACTGAAACACTCTTATCTAATGAAGAGGTTGTGGTGACAAATGTTTTACAACATTTCAACTGAATCAACATTCAGATGTAAGTTCTTTTTTGTCAACTAGTCTTTGTCTGACAAGGACGGAAAAACAGTCCTCCATAAAAAAAGTCATTAAAAAGATGTGCAGAAAAACATTCAAGCATTTTCAAGGAATTCAAGCATCTCAGTCACATGCCTAGCTGTTGGCTAACGTAGAAAGAAATGCACTCAATATCTCATGTTTTTCTCAAACTTTGGTTAAGTCACTCATTTCTCAGTTTGATATATTGAGAGCCTTACTAAACATGGATTAGTGAGTAAAATGAAGATGTAAAGGACTTTAAAGTTATATAATTATATTATATAACAAGCACTTTCAACATATGAGATGGTAGCACTACATTTCTACAAGTTAAACACACCTTTTAAATCAACATCAAACACTGTATCAACAGGCCATGCAGCCTACAACTGGGAAAGTGCACAGTCTTCAATGGTGCAGAGCTGAAACAAGTTAATAGATTAATCAGAACTAATTTGATTATTGGAATAATCATCAACAAATTTAGTAATCAAATAATCACATGAACTTTACCCAGACTCCAAGCAATGCAATGAGAGAAGAGGTTTTAAGACTCAGAGCAGGAATTGCCTCACAACACAAGAAATGTGTAAAATGTGTGTTTTGAATATTCTCTAAGAAGATGTTTTCATGGCTTTTTTTAGTTTCATTCTTTTAGTAATATTCACTGCCTTTTTACAATCTAAACAACTAGTCAAGTAATCGAAAGAATAATTGCTTGCTAAACTAATCGCGCAGCTCTACTCTGCAGGCAGTGAAAGATTAGGGGACTATCATTTGAGCCCAAGTGGTGTTTTGGTGAACATCGACAGTCAGTTCGAGTCATAAATTGCAGCTGTATTAAGTAGAACCAGTGCTGTGTGTTGTTACCATGGCCCTTGTTATGAGTGACCTTCAGACCCACAGGTTGGCGCGACTCAGTACAAGTCTGAAAGGTAAAAAAAAAACTAAACACGTAATTTGTCAGTTTACGGTTTTTGAAATTGTGTATTTAAGCATTTCCAATTTTCTATTTTTGAACAAATTATTTTACAATGAAATAAAGAATCCTGGGACAATCGAGTAACATACAGTTCAGACGACTTCAGACACTGGGTTTTCCCAAATCAGATTTTTATATTCCAACAATTGATAGCAGAAACAGGTCACATATTTTTTTTCCATCTACCTCACCTTGTGTATGAAGTATAGATATATTTTATAGTTACTATATTTCATTTTATTCGACTTACATCATTCTTTATGTTTGTACCTTATTTGACACAAGGGTATTTTTTCCATTTGAAATATTTTTAATTTCATAACTATTTATTTGCTGTTGTTTGTTAATAGCGATGCGTGAGCTACTGTGTCCAAGTAATTTCCTTAGTGGGCCAATAAAGTTTGTCAAAGTCTAGCGTGAGCTCAACAACGTGATGTGTATATTTAACCGGGTACACGTGTGATAATGAGCAGTAATAATAGAAAACAATATGTTAATACGAGACAAAGATGGTCGTATCTTTAGTTGTTTAAGTAAAATGTCATAACTGTGACATGATCAAAAGTCGGGTCTGATATCCTGTCCATCACATCATCATCATGTTGAGCAGTCTCCACCCTGATCGTCATTCTTCAAACTAAACGATGTGGATCCACTTACTGAAGAAAAATCGGAACAAATACAATACATGGGCTCACTATTACGACTATTATTGTTAAAATGTTGGTGCAGAAAATGAAACCTGGAGCAAGTGGCGTCTTTCAAAGCCTCGATAGCCACAAGGGCAAAGTTGCAGCAAAGGCTCAGCAACGCCCTTTTGAAGCTAACGCTAGCTTTAGCTGAATGACGTAAAGGATGAGACTGTCAGCTCAAAATACAATGTTTTTTATATATTTAATTACCATCTAAAGTATACTTATGATGTCATTTGAATCGATGACTCTGCAAACACCTAACGCTAAACACATTGTTTAAATAAAAATATCTTGTGATGAAATGACTCCGAGGAACAAACGCCGAGACTGTAAACCCAAACTTCAGCGCTCACAGGAGAAACAAAGCGCTGGGAAACGGCGGGGCAGTGTTTTTCATCACAACAACTTCAATCTGACTGTTTATTCTTCACATGCATTACTAAAGGGCCGCGGAGATGGCACAGGAGTGACAGCATTAGCTTAGCCGGGTCGCTAGCCACGTTAGCTCACTCTGTCAACTTTCATAAATAAGCTAACGTTAGCAGCGCTTCACAACAAGCCTGTGAAACGCCTCGTCCAGGCTTGTTGATGCATAAAACGCTATTTAATCCAATCAACAAGATCAGAGCAATTGTTTTGTGCTGCCTGGGGTAGAACCAACAGGATGGATGGAGCTGCCAGTGCCAACTCTGCCCACTTAGCATTAGCTCGTCCGCCATTTTGAGATGTGAACGGGAGAGCGGAGACACTGCAGCCAAATCGTCGTCAACACAGCAACTATTTTAAGTCCCGAAACACAGACAGGTCTGAGCGAATGCGACTTACCATTATACATATAGAAGCGTTCATAGTCCAGATCCGGGTACACCCGTGCGCACAGAAGTCTTGGTTTGCTCGGCGCCGTGTATTTTGCTCAGCCGGCTCGGTGGGTCAGGTTTGTCTCAGTCTGTGGAGCCGCATTCTCCGGCCACAGCTAACGGTCGCGAGTGGGACACGGGGGCGCGCACGCTCAGATGACGGTGACGTGCGAGAGACGTCTGCAGATTTCCAATAAATGTTACGATTTTTCTTCAATAGGGCTATTTTTAGAGGAATCTTTCGTTTTAAAATTTGATTTATTGAAGTAAAAAATACTGTAAACTCATTATCACCAGCTCTGGTGATATGCTGATGATTTTCTTCTGCCTGGCCCGCATAGTCCAAAGGATAACTTTATAGTAATTGTAGAGCCACATACCACGCTTGAGTGGTGGGTTACATAGCGTTTTTGGTAAAGGAGAAAAGATCTTCTCAAAATGTGAATGTATTATTTCTTTTAAAGTTGAGGAAAAAGTTAAGAAAACTTGCTTTGTTTAAACACATGTGGCCTACATATTTACCTATATTAATTTCTCAATTACAGAGGAAAATCATCATTAGAAAACAACTTATTAAACGCAAGCCCTGTTTCCAACAGTGACCCCCAGTGGATAAATAACAGTTCAAAAGGTTATTTTCACTTCCACTACAAAAATATATATTTTTTTGTTCTGTAAAATAACTATAGCTGTAGGCCTATATATGTTTGTCATAAACCCTGCATCAAACATTAAATTGTAGCAGTTTATTAATCGATGAAATACAAAATACATTGTAGACATGTTATTTTGGTTTGTATAGGCATATACAATGTTAAAAGTAATATTTTACCAGTCACTGAAATTTCAGTTTTGCTGAAATAAAACTCCTTCCTGGATTATGTGGCTGCACCTGTCTAAGTGAAAGCAATTTATAAAGGGAAAAAAACACATATTTTAACCAGTTTTGACTCAATATTGTTCCACTTTTGTCTGTTGGGAGTCTTACAAAAAAAAAAGTTATTTTGCAACCATCCAATAGAGTCAGCATTGTATTGTGTACAGGTGTTGAATGGTTTGGCTTCAGTTGAATGTTGTTGCTGTTTCACTTAATTAGTTTCTTCCTTTTTGATCTTTGTCCTAAGGTCGGTTACTTCTTTTGCACTAAGGGGGAGGAAATTAAAAACAATTACCACCATTATAAACAATTTAAAAAATAATGTAGTACATTCATTTTAAACTGGGTGGGACATACAGGAATCCTTTATCTTCAAGCGCTCTAAATACCAAAGTCAGGTGTCATGGGTACATACCTGAGAGGAATGAGAACAATGCCACAGGTGAGGTTCAGCTGTTGAAGGATTGTTGCTCTGTTTGGGACTGAGAGCTTGAAACAAAGTTACAGATTATTCATACAAATCAGTCATTAGGACACACAACAATAGTAGAGTAATTGTTTGTTAAAAAATGGTGTGTTAAAAAAACCTAAATTATGTTTTTGTTTTATTTTTTGGCTGCAACACACTAAATAAGTACTTTGCTTGACAAGATGGATAACGGCATTAGAGTAAGGTGGTCTCAATTGGTGCATAACATTTTCCCCTTGATAATTTAAGCAAATAATAGTTTACTTTAATTTTTCTGTAATATAATGTATTTAGTTGGAAGACTGTTATGGGCATACCTTTGGAGGTGTGATACAGGCACTGGGTGTTTCACAGTAGATTTGATGCAGTGCTTTCTGGAGGGTGACAGCTTGTTGAGTGAGAGTCTTCAAGTAGTTTTTGCTTTCCTTTGTCCGATCATGGTCCTCCCCAACCTAAATTATAACGTTTAAATAGTTGCCAAAATGAGCCTAAATTATAGAAATATATTACTATATGTCACCTGGCTCTGATATATAGAATAGGCTTCTTTTTGATGTTGCAGAGCAGATCTGAAGTCACCTTTACTTTCCAAAAGAGTGGCAAGCAGATGATGACTGAAAAAGACAAACAAAGAGACTAAAGAAAAAAACTGATTGTGAAGTTGAGAAGTTTGCATTTCACCACATTTAATCAAATTAGCAATCATTTAGCTGAAATGTGTTACCTCTGTGCATGTTTAAGCGAGCTAGCACCGTAGTGTTTTGCAGCTAGACTTAAGGCATTTTCAAGAAACTTGTGAGAGAGCTCATACTCCATGAGTCCATGTAGCACTGAGCCCAGCATGCTCTAAAACAGCAATTACAAACAATATTAGCAAGTGATTTACTATGCAAAATTTAATTGGAAACTTACATCTAATAATGCAACTTGTGGATGGGCCTCCCCACATACAAGTAGAGAGAGGTACCGAGCACGATACAGGAGCTGGAGCGAGGTAGTGTGCTCACCTCCAGCAAAACAATACAGAGCCAAGTATGTCTGCATCAGAACACAACAGAGGATAAATGCTGCCAGGAATGAACTAAATTCATCTTAAAATTGTAATTGAAATTTACATAATCTTGAATGGTCAGAGGATGGTCAACACCGTGGATTCTTTCACTGGTAATAACAGTCTTTTCCTGGAGGTTAATTGCCTGATGGAGAAATAATACAAAACAGGACAAACAATACATAGGATTTGATACACAGTAGGACAATGGATCTCAAACTTTTCACACCAAATACCACAAGTCTATAACAGGACAACACAACTCTAAACTAGGTCTAACATGTCTAAATTTGAACAAAATTGCCTCTAAATAAAACTAGACCTGTAGAGGACCTCATGTACCACCAGTAGAACCGATTCCACAGTTTGAGCAACACTGATGTCGCAGACAGATATTTACTTCAGTGTACTGTCCCAGTATGTAGCTGAGTCGTCCTTGGAGGCGCAAACAGGAGCACACATCTTCACGCAGCACTCCACAGACGCTGGTGAACAGGGTTATGGCCTGGCTGATCAAGTCATAACCCTCTGTAAGGAGACCTAAAGATCATGAATCTTGAGTTAAATAAACCAGGTTAAAGGTGGTTGAGATAAGTACTTTCTATTCCTAAAATATATAAAAAATACATTGTGTTCATAACTATCACTACTTAATAATAATTACCCTTACAGGCTTGTCAAAGACTCTCAAAGCGCTACACTCTAATAACTATTCATTCACTTCACAATCGGTGGTGGTAAACTACTATTGTAGCTCCATCTGCCCTGCAAACTGACAGAAGCAAGGCTGCCATCGGCCCTGACGACCACCACTAACCATTTACACGCACCACTTTCATACTAGGCAAAGTGTCTTGTCTTAACCCACTTGCCAAAGGACACAACGACAGAGCGGGAATTGAACCTCTGACCTTCGGGTTAGTCGACAAGTGTTACCTCTAGAAATCGGTGACTGCTACTACTTCTGATATTACACCTATTACTTTTTCCTAGCTTTGTGTCTTTGGCATTTGTATTTGTTTGTTTATTATTTGGTCGGGAAAGTGCATAAAGAACACACATGATATACATGTTGTGAACACAAAGGATTGTAACCATGGGCTAAGCGTGAAGGACCCCACTATGGCACCTGGTATTTCCCGCGGTCTCTCATCCAATACTAAAACCTACCAAACCTGCATAGCTTCTGAAATCTGACGAGATCTCACATTCTCAATGTGGGAGATTTAATCTTCAAAACATATAACATGAACATCCCTACTATGCTCATTCCTATCATATGTATTCTTGTCACTTCTAAAGAAAATCTCAATATTTCTAAGGCTTTGGTCTTTACTTGTTTTGATCTGTAATCTAAATTACAGTTACAATTATGGAGCAATGTTTTTTCTTTTGATTGCATCAAAATGGAATGTGTTTGCATGTTTTCTGTCCGGCCCACCTCTCTGCACTGCCCTTTGAGCCTCCTGAACCAGTCGAGAGGCGTCTGACGAGGTTGGATCGAGATGCTTGACGACGGGAAACATATTTATGACATCTTCTTCAACAAAAGTGGGTCTATGTCGAGATTCAAAGACATATTCCTTCAAAAGAATCTACACACAAGAGAGAGACACAGTATTACTTTCTTACTTTTGGCTCTGAGGGAATAACGTTATGCTCTGCCTATAGTGTTACACAGGGTGGCATTAAACTTATCGAGCTCCATACCACCGTGGAACAGTCCAGGCTCCAGCAGCAACATCTCTGTGGTGACATGCAGATGAAGGACCCCCCCCCCCCAAAAACACCACAAAGTGTACCTTTAAACTACTGAAATAATTAGTATGGATATGTGAATACACTTTCAGTGAAGCACTTTGTCTGACACATAAATGTACGTGTAAATGTTTTATGAAGACATGCATGAGATGTCTGACCTGGATCCCAGTTTGGAGGCAGATTGCTCTCAGCAGTGAAACTCTCTGAAGGCTGTGCTTTTCAGTGACTTCATCCACACTCGCACTGAATATAGAGAGAAGAGTGTCTTAACAACAGATTTATGCATCTTATACAGAGCAACTTTATATAGCTGCCTGCTAAATCATCTTTAGAATTGTTCAATACTCAACTTATGCTTGAGTTGAATGCTTTTCTATGATAGAACACTCCTAGACGAATTACACCAACTACCGTAGTTAATTTGTAGATTATTATAAGCGCTTTAAAACTGTTATTGTGTTCAGTCCAAGAAATATAGGCCAGATTTATAAAACTAATACATATTTGTACTGAAACGTCACCTCTCTATGTGGTAGCTGTAATACTCTTGTGACTCCTTCTTGATCTTGCTCCAAAGGTCACTAGGGGTCAACTTTGCCCAAACACTTCCTGAAACTCGGCTGCGTCGTCTCCGACTCCTGCGTTTAGTGACAACTTCATCGGCTCTTCCTCCAGGAACTAAACATGAAGAAGAGCTGAGGAAACAGTTCAGGAAGTGACTGACTGCGGCGGAGAGAGCGGCCGGATCCACGTCCTACAGAAAACAGGACATCTGTCATTTAAAACAATGGGCATATGTTCAGTGGAATGGTGAAGTAGTTTGTTTACCTGCAGATAGTTCCTGAATGTGTGTTTGGCACTTCTCACAATGGCCTCACTGACACAAATCCTCTGTGAAACAAAAAGGCACAGATCAATCAAAAAGTACAGACGTAAGTGAATGAAAATTGACTGCAGAGTAACGCTTTGAGAGGCTTGTCAAGCCTGTAAAGCGGAATACAAATGTAAGGCATCATTATTACTAAGAAATAAACTCAAAATACATATCTCTAAAAATGAGCTTTACCTTTACATGACTGAGTCTCGCACACTCCTCCATTGAGTCAAGCTGCTCCAGGACAGTTCCCAAATACCTCACATTTATGCCATGTCGGTGCAGCTCAGAGGTCAAGGTCGCCCCATCCATCACCACAGTGGGATGGGCCAGGCAGTCTGTCAGCTGGGACAAGCACAGAAACAGAAAAATGCAAGAAAATGACAAGCCGTAATGACACTAGGATATGTATGATTGGATGATTAGGTTTTGGGGTTTCATTTCTTACCAATGCAGGGATTTGGTGAGAGAGCAGAAAAGCAGCTACGTCCCAAAGTAACTGTCTTTGCTTCTGAATCTCCTCAGCACATTCAGGGGGGAAACTTACATCTATAACAATCCAAGACCAAATATGTATATTATACAATCTATTATTACTACAAGGCCTATTATTTTTTCATGTTGTAGGATACGGACATGAAGACAATTGGATATACATTATAGTGATTGCAAAAAATCAATTACCAATAAAAAAACATTGAAATACGAATTCTGGTTGCTAGATTTATGGGTGCATTCACACATCACTATTGGGACTACACTTGAACCTTAACTTGGACTAGTCTTGACCACAACTAAACCAGGACTAGAACAGGACCTAACCAAGTCCGACACAACCAGGCTCAAACCAGGCTCAAACCAGGACAGATTCTGGTATCGTTTCTCTTACCGGGAGAACAAACATCAGGGTTGAAGCGGATGTCGAAGCCGGACTCGCTCACTGATCCTACAGATCTACGGGCTTTCAGGATCACATCTTGTTTGAGAACATCTGCAAACAAAAGCGTTCACTAAGTAAACAGGTTACAGTAAAAACATGAATGCTAATGTCGTAATGTCGAGATGTAGTCGGTGGTTGCTCTTCAGTTACATAACCCTCGTCATCATTCATATCATTATATACTAGGCCTTTATTAACACAATTATATACAGTATATTAAAACATTTTCCTGACAAGAATGTGACCCATCCATTAGTTTAACATTTGAGAGAAGAGAGAAAATGCATACATATATTTCAGAACTTTTTTTTCATAAAGGAAAGATGGCAAAAGATATTTGATGGCAATTAACTGTGCGGTTCTAATTTTATGTACGGTGTATTTCAGCACAACAGTGAAGCTCTGATCTTGCAGTTTTCTCTGTGGGGGTTTACAATAACGATACCTTAGACTTGTTTTTTCTCCCAAATCATATTAGGGAGCGATTATTCGACTAAAACGGGTGCGTTGTGGCGGTAGCAGAAGCTCTCAAAATTAATCTGTGCTGTGATCCTGTGCAAAAACTATTATGTTTATTGTCCAGTCACTCCTGTTGACTCACTTAATGCCATCTCCTTTCTACAGCTGTCCAAATAAATCCTTATAATATTTATAATTTGTCAATAAAAATGCAGTAGACATCAACGGTTCAGAACAAAATGATGTAAGTGTTCAATTGGTTGGGTTATTTTTGGCCATGTAATAACAACAACCAGTTGTTTTTCTCAAGCACATTCAGAATTAACTTGACTTACCTTCAACGTCTTGCCCTGAATTGTTGTTCTCAGTGAGATTGGCCAACTCCTTCACCCTCTGCTTTTCACATTTTTTTATTTCTCTAAGTTCTTTGGACACTGACTTGACATAAATGTTATACCTGCCACAAGAAAAGAAAAGAACCGTTAATTATCCCACAATGGCGATTGTGTTGCAATAGCAACAGCAAAAGAACAGCAGCAGCAAAATAAGGGCAAACAAGAAAGAAAGACATTGAATCATCACTGAAAAAAAGAATTAAAAATGTAAACCATATTTTCTAGTTGTGTTGACCTGTGCTGGACAAAGGCCCCGACCAGCTCGGGTCTGTGATTGGCCAGTCTGTGACGACACTGACGTGGGTAACCATAGCGACCACACTCTTTTGGTATTACTTCCTCGTCTTTATGTTCACTTGTCATCTGAAAGTTAAGGTCAGGAGGGAAAGCTCTCAGAAGGTCCAGGATGTAAGCTCGCCCATCGTTTCCAAAAATCCCTTTCGTTTCGACTCCAGAGCAGAGTTGGACTGAAGCGTTAGTGTGGTCCAACACAGTGTGACGCTGGATCTTCAACGGCCCACAGGTTTTATCCAAAAGCTCCACAAATCTGAGAGAAGGATATAGAAACTCAGGTGTAAACTGCAGCTGAAGAATTAAAAATAAAATCTAAACTCAACTTTAATGACCCCATCATTAGTTTACACACATTTAAATTTGTATTGATACTCTTCACTGTACTTAAACATTTAGACCACGGGTCATAAATGTTGGGGTAAAATATATGTCACATAGCCATTTTCAACAACAAGAAAAGGTCGAATGAAAATCTGCTGCTTGTTACGGTGAAATGTCACTATAAAGAGGCTCATCAGTTCTGCAGTTTTGAAAAAGAAGTCAAGGTATTATCAAGCCAATTTAGATCAATATTGTAGTTAATAATTAACAAAATGTAAGATAATGTTCTATGTTTGTTTAAAGTACTTATGAGAGGTTCTCATGGGATAGAACTTGTGGTAAATATGTATCATAGTTTTTATGTCAAGTTTCAGTTTGTGAAAAAAATTGAAAAAGAAAATAACAGGAAGTAGCACTGAGTAAAACCAAATCCCTCTAAATAAGCGACAAACAATTTATTAAAAATACTGGTACAATTTATACGCAACTGACACATTTTTCTGACAGTCTAAAAAACTTTTAACAAAATAAAGGTGGTGAAAATGTTTTATTATTTGTCAAATAATGTCATAAATATTGTGTAATTTATATGTGTGTTGACCCTTGTTTACAATATGGTTGCAAGGTAACAGGAATAACCCCTACCAAGTGCTCATTTCCAACGGGGAAGTAACAATACAAACGTCCCCAAAACTGTCAAACCGGGAGAACTTGATAAAATGTTCAGTGAAATCGTAAATATAATTATGTTATACTGCATTTTTGTGAAATGTGCAGTCCAACCTGTCATCTGCACTTTACGTTTCATACTAAGTACCGGAGAGTGAAAAAAAAAAGCTTGATATGTCTTCTTTAAATCCTATTAAAACATGTTTAAGTGTATGTTACCTTGGGTGTGTGTAGACAGTTTTTCCATAGTCATTGGAGCCATAGACCAGGGGCTGCTCCTGCGTTTTCTCCAATAATCCTGGGACTATAGATTGGGCAATAACTCTAACTCCTCGATAGTCTATCACCGCTGTCCCGAGAGTGTGGAGCCCTTTAATGTCCAGAGATGCATAAGCCTTCAGCAAAATAAACACAGTGTTGAGATTATGGCATAGCAGTGAGAAAACCTCATAATGTGGAATAGTGTCTTCACCGTAAGCATTTCACTAAAACATACTGTATTCACTCATAATACTCTGGTTCATTAACAGTTGTCATGTTAGTTACCTGTGCCCCTCTCAGGTCTCGAAGAGCAGCGGCGTGCGCAGCAGTGTCGCCCCCTAGAGGGCGGTAGTGCTCTGACACGTCAAAGCCCAGGCTGATAAACATGTTGTTCCAGATGAACATTTGTAGATGAGGGGCCTCTCCAGGATTTAAAGGCACAGCGTTGCCATCGACGACAGACTCAGCTCCCCGCGTTGCAGCTGCTGTGAAGTCAGCACTGGTCTGGAGAGGATTAGTACAGACAAAATGGACTGAACACCCAACTGCACCATTATAACGTTTTTAAATAAAAAGCTAAGTGAGAATTTGTTTTAATTTCTTTGTTGAATATAGTAGTCTTAAGATTGTCAGAAAAACATACCCAGACACTAATTAATACTAAGACAAAGACTCAAATGAACCAGTATCGATGAAGACTAAATTGGACCTTTCCTGCATAGTTTTACAATGGTCATATTCTATATCAGAATTATTATAAGAACAGTAATATATCAATGAAACTATCATTATTTTGCGTTGAAAATTGCACAAATGTTTTTATTAAAAAGAGTGTCTTTTTACTGTCATTGAAATGTACTATAAAGTAATGAGTCTTTACCTTAGTATCAAACACTAAGTTGATTCCATAAGGTAGATAATGTTACTTTTACATTACGTTTTTCCTTAATTCGAGTACATTTCTTACCTTGAAAATGCTCTTCTCTCTAAGGATTCGTTCTTGTAAAGTGGCCCTTGGGAGCTCCCTGGATCCCTGCAGCTCCTCATTCCAGTCGCGGCTCTATACAACACAAAGCCGTAACAGTAACAATAATGATGACTATAACGAGCGCACTAACCACCTATATGTGATTTAAACCTGTCCAGCAGTGAGGTCGTCGTGCCCCGTGTGGCTGCTGTGTGTCTCCTCTGCTCTGATCCCGTCCAGCGTGTGGTCTGCTGACGGAGCGATCCAGGAGTATGTTTGAAATAGAGTTGGTATCCTCTCATAAGGGTGCTGCTCAACCCTAAAATTATCAAACAACTCTGAGTTTATCTTTCAGTTTGTCAGAGAGGGAAGGGCAAAGCAAGGGGAATGTATTTGTAGAGCACAATTCGTACACAAATTCATTCTTTACAGAACACGAAAGATTTTGAATTCACAATATAAACAAAGAAATTAATAAAAACATGAATAATAATTTAAAAACATAGATAATCATGATAAAAAAGTCACATGCACAGCTAAACAGAACTGTTTTGAGCCTAGATTTGTGCTTAGTCCTGACTCTGACACCTACAGGAGGCGACAATTCACTTTTCACTATTTTTGAACAAAATCACTAAATGGAAATACAACAATTATCAAAGTCTGACAACAATCATATCCGTGTGTTTTGTAAGGCTCTTTAAACTATACTATTTTATAAGTCTTTTATACTATTCCTCTGCTATTTATATGTTATGTGATTCGAATAATTACAGAGATATTAACATAAACCAAACCCTACAGCTCAATATTAAAGTATTTGCTTTTTTAAATATTATGGAAACACTGGAATGAAACCTATTCATATTTTTTCATTTGTATAGAAACGATGTCTCACCTCTTCTTCTGCAAAGTTGTGAAGTTTTTCCTGAATGCAGGGCTGACCTGGCTCAACAGCTCCACCAGAGAGTGGCACAGGATTGTTGGAACTGCAGGTTTGGGGTTGAAATTAAAGGCAGTGCATCTGTAATTAATAATATAATTATATAAACTATATGTGCCGGTATGAAATCAGGCAGTACAGTATGTGATGCAACTGAACACGTACTGGTTGATGTAAAAACCCCGAGTAGACGCTGTGATGTTGATCTCTCTGTCTTCAATCGTCAGAACATTCAGGTACAGCAGGTCTCCGTGCATCTTCCTGTTTCCTGGAGGAGGGTTCCAGCTACTCATAGACAGAACTTGAAGACACTGCAGCCGCTTTCAAACACAAAGTCCAAAAACTATTGAACTGTTCATTGAATATTTGTGAAAACTCTACAACATAGCCGCACAACAGAATTAAAATAACTATTATTTTTTTAAGTGAGCAAGTGATTAAGAGTTTGAGATTATGTTAAATATTTACATGACTCAAAATTGTCAAGTCAAAGATTAGGAATGGTTTTGCAATGTGTTTTCTTTTCTTGTGATTTTGTGCAACTTTATCTGAAAAAATAATGATCTATAAAACCTTCTACCTTCAAATAATTTCTGTCCGGTAGCAGAGGGGCAAGTGGTCTGTCTTTGCATCCAGGGAGGACGTATTCCGGGGGGGGCAGACAAAACTTCCTTCGATCCCCACTTTCAACATCTATAAAAGGTTCGATATGTCAGTTAACACTTACTAAATGGTTAAAACTACATAAGTACATTATAGTGGGATGAATTTACCTTTGTCCTTTTGAGTGATAAACTTTACAAAAGAAACAGAGCACCCATTTTGTCCATTGTAGGCCTCTGATTGGTCCAGACTTTTAAGGAGGTTTCTAACGTGTCTGAGGTGGAGACGAGCATCGCGGACAGTGTAAGGGCCTGTTGTGTGACGGGGATTTTTTTGTTTTAAATCAACAAAAAACATGATTAATTCGCAAAAAAACAAAAAAAACAATAAGCACAATCTATTACCGTCCACAACTTTGACGACTTCTCCCTGTTGCAGTCCCTGGAAGGACCGGAGCTCAGTCAGGCTGTCCAGCACAGCGCCCCCCAGCTGCAGGGAGAAGCACGTGCGATGGCAGGTGTGCTCGTGGTCCATCAGAACCTGGTGAAGCTCAGCGACCAGCATCTGCCCAGAGACCTGTCAATTTTGATGAATAATAATTACGTCAAACGCTGTAGTAAATTTGTAAGACCAATGCAAATAAGAAGCTCCTACTACTACCAATGCCTAAAACACACGGAAAGTTGCAAGAAAATCAGGAACAAATTGGCTTTCATTTTGATATTCACTGTTATTTTAAGCTTGCTTTAATGCACTCTTGAGCTTCTGTCACCAATTAATAAACATGTAGATCAACTGCGTTTAAGTTAATATCATCTTAAAAGTTATGTATAGCTGGGAACAAACGTAACTTTTGTATTTGTCACTTCATTACCCACACATGGCTCTTTCATCACAATAGAGCACCTGTATTTCGAAGATGTCAGCTCCAGGAGGTTGGATCTTTACAGCGATGGTCATGATCTCCCGTAGATCCACTGTTTCCTCAATACTTTGTTGCTCCGTTTCTTCACACTGCTCCTCTTCCGTCTGAGGAAGTGGTCCTGTTGAAATATTGAAATATATATACTAAAAATGTATATTTACACATTTAGAATTCATTCAACTCAAGACATACACGCTGACAAACAGATGACAATTTTCTCTCATATTCCTCATTCACTAAAGGGTGGGACGTCAAGCACACTATAATACACACTTAGTAATCTGCCATCACAACATTGTCTGCATTAGTCAGCCAAACTTTTTGTGAAAGTGTGGGTTGATAATAAGTATTAAAAGCAACATTAAGTATAGTAATAGAAAATATGAAGCTTTGGTCCTGGGATTGTTGGCTATTTAGTTAAGTTAATTAGATCTTTGTTAGTGTTTATACAGTACTTACTAATGTTATATTCTGTATGACTGTATTTAACAACTATTAAACTATTTACTTTTTTTTCCCAGCATCATATGAATGTTATTGGACATCATCTTAACTACTATGTAAACACAACCTTATAGGCCAGCTGAATAACCACTAACTAACCTATCAGTTACAACTCAGGTATTAATATGTTGTCCTTAAACTAAAGTATTACTTTTGTTAGTTTTAATACAGATTTGTCTTTTAACTATTTATGAGTTTCAGTCACAATGTTTTCCTTTGATGAACTTTTGACCATTCAAAAGAGAGAATATTTAGTTTTGAACTGTTAATTGCTACTGCATAATTTCTCTAAAAAAAGCATACAATTAATAGATTTGATAAATAAATGACCGATTTACCTTTAATACGAGGTGTTTCCAGAAAGAACTTATCGACCAAAAACAGAGTCATTTGATCAGTTTCAGACAGACTCACATTTTCAGCATGAACAAGAGCCGTGTCCAAATCCATAGCAAGTGGCAAACCGAGATCATCAAACTGAGTTTGAGCGGGGCTTTCGGCAGATTTGCTGTCTTTGCTAAATAAACACTCCTCAATCTGATCATGAGACCCTAAAGTCTCTTGTGTCTCCTCTATGGGTAAACTATATTTTACACATTCAGAATCAATATAAGTCACAATTTTATCCAACACTTCATCAGAACAGTCCAGTTTCCCACTCTTCTCACTATCGAGTTTGACCTCTAAGTTTCCCTTTTCCTCTACAAAATGTCCACTTTGCTCCAGTAAATGCACCATATTATTTTGAATCTGCAATCCATTATTACAAAAACTAGCAATTAGTTCCTCTTGAGTTTCTATGATCTCGCAGCTTTGCTTGTCCGGGTGGGCCTGTAAGTCTATTTCTAGTGGAAGCTGAATCTCTCCAACATCATCTTCAGAATGTTTTGTCATTTCTTTGTGCTCTTCTGAACTGTGCACCCAAATATCTACATTAATTTCCGTATCTTCTCCTTTCTCTTGTATCTTTGGACTTTCCAATAGCCTTTCAGTTTGTGTCTCAACTTCTACCTGTGTCTGAAGTTGTCCAGATTGAAAAATGTGTGCCTCATTTTCAGTTTGAGTTTCCACCTCAGAGTACCGTCCTCTTCTATGCACAGTGTTGTCTCTCCGGTCTCCTCTTTGTCCCTCCTCTTCCTCAGACACCAACAGACAAACCATCGGCTCCACCACTGCTGCCTCTGCCCCTAAATGGCTGCTCAATATCAGATCCGGAAACAGGAAATGCTCAGGTTCGAGAGAGGGGTTGTTCAGATCGGTGGATAAGGTCAGCATGTCGTCCTCTGTGTCGTCGTGGAGACTCGGGGAGTTAGACCTGGTTTCTTCATCGCTGGAGAGTAAAGGAGATCTCTCAGCCGCAGGTGGAGCGAAAGCATCTCCACATTTAAAGTAGTCAGAGAGAAAGTGGCAGCACTGGACTACATTTCCCATGATGCCTTAGACAAAAATATACAAAAAACACAAATTTAAAAAGTAATTTACAATTTTACGCCGAGATATTTATTTGAAATGTTAATTTGACAATGTCTTCTAGTACATCTTAAGGCAACTATTTTGTCCAAAAATCTTTTACTGTTGCCTAGTAACAATGTACTAGGCCTACTACTTACTTTTAAAGTAACTATTTCATTTTAACATGTTCACCAATGTTTGCTGTACTTGATGGAACCTAATATAGTCTTGGCACAAATTAACAGCAGATTATTATAACTAGGTTTGACATTCGACATATCTGAATCAGGGTAAGTAAGGCGGACATATTACGTGAAGGTACAAAATATGAAAGAAGTAAATCTATGCTAAATATTCCTTGTAAAAGTCACATACAGTAGGACAATCTGAGGCGTGCACTGAAGTGTGTTCTCCAAACCTTTTGCAGGGATTCTCTCACTAAAGTCCTCTGCTCTGGGCTTGTTTCAAGTTCATTTCTCTGCACTGGGCTTCCCCGGGCTTCCCTCTGGACCTGCAGTCTCCCTGTCCTTGCTCAGTCCCGTGTCTCTGCCCTTCAGAAAGGCTGCTAAGCAGCAGCAACTTCTGTCTCAGGTCCAGAAGGGGGCGACCTTTCTTCTGTCCGTGATGTAACTTCCTGTATTCGGACCTAACTAGTATTTCAATAAAAAAGATTACATTTAAATTAGGGAGTAAAACATGAATATTATATCATAAGAGTTGACCTCAAAGCTCATCTTCACACTTCTATCGTGAGCTTCACAGCATCCTATGTGTTGCCATGGCAGCACTGCGGTGGACATCAGAGATTCTGAGCACGGTCTCCAGGACAACGAGGGGAATGTTCAGAGACGGGACGTTTGGCTTCAGTCTCTTTTATGGTGAATAAACTACAAACTTTTTGCACACATTGTAAATGTGCTGAGCTAATTCTAACTAGACTGTGCCATTAGAGCCAGTACTATCTGTACATTCAAACTCCAGTGTTAGAACCAGTATTTAAGATGTTGATGTTTGAGTTTTCAGTCAACGACCAGTTCACAAATGACTTAAGTACTGGGAGACAGGCCTGTAACTTAGACCGACTATCTACTGGACGTGTCGTAGTTCAGTACTTTCAGTACTTTCAGTACTTTAATCAAATCTAATAATGCATTATATAGGCCTATAATTGCCAGAGCAATACTTATTTAGTCCATTACACATACATTTGCATAAGTGACATTTTAATTTAAATGTAAATCAAGACAAAAACACATTTGTCCATCTGCCATTACGAGGCACATAGCATGAATTTAATAAAGTGCAAATCATACAAAATGTCAGTAAGCCGTCTACAGTGGGTGTAAAGCAGTAGTGCAGTGGCAAGCAGAGGACAGTCTTAGAACAGAGGCATCGCTTTAAATCTGGGAACTACGACACAAGCTGCGTGTCCAACTCCTGAACATTTGTCCCAAGAACTCAGTCCAACAGTGAGGCCCTGTTCAAACCATGGAGAACAATCAGGAGACCTTTTAGTATTCATGACCGCACTTCTCACAAACAAATTCAGCTGCATTTCCACACAACTACGTGTGTTGACAATCAGTTGGACAAGTACAATACATGTTTTAATTGCACACCTCAGTGAAACTAACTATTTCTTACACAGCCTATTTGAAGTGGCATACATAAATAATACTACTTAATAAGCAGGTCTGTTTAATATCTCAGACGGGATGTTTAAATATTTATCAACACATATTGTCCTGGATGGTTATACGTTATATAGTTATAATAGCAGTTATACGTTTGTACAAATGTTAGTAGTTCTGTTAGTTGATTTGTACTATCAAAATAATTAAAAGTAAACTAACCATTTATGTAAACATTTCAAAATACTAGAGTAATATTATCACTAGTATTTACTGTACTTCATCAATGCACTTTTCACTGTTGTTGGTACTTGTATTTGTTAATGCACATTTGCTAATTGTGTGTTAACCCTCTTTTAATCAGCTTAGCTCACATTTGTAAACTGCATTAAATCTAACGCAATTTAAAAGGGGGTCTTTATCTGGTTAAACAAATAGCCTAAATAAAACTAATTATTATTAAAAGAACCATTTAAAACACTTTGGGTATAGAGATTAATTCATTGGCTTCTAATTGAAAAATATAGCCATATGGAGGAGTGGGCGATGTGACAATATATATAATGAGCTAAACCTTAAATTTAGAAATTTAGAGAGATAATTCCTTATGTTTTGTATTTCTGCAGCTCTATGCAAACATTCTCAGAAGCTGTAAATTTTAATATATACTGTAAAGTGAATATTTAAATTCATTTGTTGTCATATCGCCCAACATTAGCCCCGTATGTTTTACCATCTTTTCTTTTTTTTTGTTTACATTAATGCATCAATCATTTCTATGTAAATAATAATGTCTGTATGCCATTTCAAACACAGCCTAACTCACGTCTACAGACAGCCACGGTTACATCGCTCACATTCCCATTATTCCCACGATTCTCCGTCTCAGGGCTCATTTGGTGCTGGTTTTGTCAATGGAAGACCACTTTTCTCCCCTCATCAGTGACATTCACAGAGCAGTCTCTCCCTCCCCCGCACCCATGTCCACTCGGCTGTGCACCCCACCCTCATCTATATCCTCCCACTCGTCATCCAGCTGATCGATCTCCTGCTCTCTGATTGGTCGGTTCAGTCGCAGCATCCGGTACCTTAGAGGGACCAGGAAGAGGGCGGGGTCGGGCATGGGGAGGGGTCTTTGGGGGGACGTGACCCTCTCCCGCGGGACACAAGCTCGGACCCGCTCTTCCCTGATGCTCAATCTGCTGCGCTGGACCCTAAGCTCTGATTGGCCGGGAGACTCAGGAGGAGGTGGGGATAAGAGCCACTCAGAGCTGTCATCTTCGTAGTCGTCGTCATCCTCTTCTTGTCCTACTTCCTGTTGGTCTTTGGGTGTTTCCTCCGTCCCCACTGCCCCGCCCTCCTCGCCCTGTTTTTGCTGAAATAGTTTTAACCTGGCGCTGTGGAGTTCCTGACAGAGAGAAGACGTGGCTGTATCCTGTCGCTGAAGCTCCCTGTTCATCAGTGTAATCTTATGACTTCTGCGTTTCAGTTCCTCCAGAAAACATCTCTCCTCTTCCCTGAGGCTTCGTCCCAGCGCGGACACCCGGGCCCGTCCGGATCGCAGCTCGCCGCGGGCCACCAGTGTCATAGAGCGTTGGTCCTCCAGAAGGCGCTCCACTGCCTCACAACGGGCTGCCAGTTCTGCCTCCTCCTCTGGAAAATAGAAACATGTAAACGTTTCAATATGTTCCACAGTAGTTAACAGTTCAAACTGCCTAAATGCATTGTTTTGTTGCTGCTGCGTGCTAAAATAGCAGAGGGCCCTTTGTTTCAGAGCAGCCAACATGAAAAAGGGGTGTTATTTAACACTATATAAATAATCCTCTGTATAACAGTAATAAAAGGCTCATTTGGTATCTTAAGGAAAATAGCATTTCTAAAAATTGTTAGCCTCCCCAGAATGATGCAAAAGATATAAGGCGAGTATGTGCAATAAGATTGAGACATCCAATTGTTTTAATAATTTACCTTTCATTTTTATCTGTGGAAGTCAAACCATCTGTCTCAGGCAGACTCGCTCTAACCAGCACTATAAATATACTGAAAATATGTTTCAGCTTCATAACTCATAAAAAAAAAGTATTATTTTTCTACTTTGCAAATGAAACGATGCCTCGCAATCTGCTAATGAGGAGAACTTTAGCATTCTTTCTATATTCATTTGTGCTTTTGCAGTGCTGCTCTCTCTATGAATCTCTTGTAACCTTAGCCCTGATGTGATCTGAATGAAAGACAATCTCGTCTGCGACAATGACCATGTGGCTTTATACTTCCTCTTTTCTCTCATATAATTTGATACCTGCAGGATTTCTGTCAGGAAACCTGGAATCCAGCTCACAGCCCAGCTCTGCAGAGACAAAGACAACAGCTTTAAAAACAGTATTTAAATACTGTACAAGACAAATTGATGAAAGTACTGTCATAGTGAGAATATTATTTATATATATATATATATATATATATATATATATATATATATATATATATATATATATATATATATATATATATATATATATTATATATATAATATATATATTTATATATATATATATATATATATAATATATATATATATATATATATATATATATATATTTATATATATATATATATATATATATATATATATATATATATATATATATATATATATATATATACATACTATACACACACACACACACACACATATATACACATACATATATGTATGTGTGTATAGGTATATATATATATATATATGAGAGAGAGAGAGAGATACATATATAATTAAAATATTACATTATATAGTATTTGTGGATCGTTTTAAAGTGATAAACATACAAGCAAAGTAAACAATCAGCTCAATAGAATATATTATATATATAGAGTATATTTGACTGCAGACTGCACTTTATGCCGCTTGCAAAGACCACAATGAAAATAATATTCAAAATTGAATCCACTCAGGTCAGACAGAATTTTGGGGGCTAGAAAGCTCACATGGGCCCCATTAAAGAGGCAATAAGTAACTTTTCTGCCAAATGCTTGTTTCCATGGTGATGGCTAGAATGTTTCATATTATGTCAAGTTAAAGGTAGAGTCCCTAATGATGGGTTACATACTCTACTTTTACCCCATCCTTCAACACTGTGGAAATCCTGGTGAGAAAGCAGGACCTCCAGACCATCTCCAGATCTTGAGCTGGCCTGGACTTCTCTGGAGGATTTTACCTGTAGTGCATGGGGTTGAAGGGCCAAGGCCAACCTGGGAGTCAAACCCACAACCTTGTTGCTGTGAGGCCACCGTGCATATCTATTTCCAAGCAGGTGACGCCAAGTTATAAGTCTGTGGAGAAGGGATACGGCTCACAGGAGGAGAGGACGTGAATGTATTTTTGAGCAATGAAAGTAACTGTAACTGAGAGGGGACCCCATTAGAAAAGTTACATAGTGCACCTTTAATAGATGGTCCAATAATGGGCCTAAGAGCCTGAGTCCGGGACAACAGACCCTTTGGCCCCTTGTAACTGACTTGGGTCCAGTTCTATAGGAGTTGAACTGTGTGGTAAAAGTTCTGGACAGTGACAGCACAACAGTCCCTGGCCATTCTGGGATTTCAATACCAGATGTTTATTTACTTGACCAGAATAATCAAATATCAAAAGAATTTTGTCACAAAAGAAAATATGACCATGAAAAACCTCGGAACGTGTGTCAATTAATTAGGTCGTTTTCATTTGGATGATAAAGCACAATTATATAAAAAACAAAAGAAGAAAAAAAAAAAAAAAACATTTAACATGAACAATTTCGTTTCATTTTTGTCTTTGCCACATTAGTTTGCCCTTTTTTTTTTTTTGCACCATTTTCCTATAAAAACCTGCACAGGTGAGAACTATCAAACATAAATCAGATTACTGCAGTCAACTTTAACTGATTACATGACATTAATAATCTGATATCTCTAGAACTCAGATAATGATCAGATCTGTGCACGTAAGCATCGCCATTGATTTGCACTGCACTGGATGCTGCTCCAGCACTGGTAAACAGACTGACCATGGCAGCGTCTTTTCAGGTTGGTGATCTCCACCTGCAGGTCGGTCAGCATGACCCGGTGCTCCTGCTTCAGGAAGGCGATGCCCCGCTCCACAGTGGCCACCTGCTGCTCCAGCCTGCCCGCGGCCATGGCTCTGCGCTCTCACAACGACCTGCACACGCCAACATATTCATAATGCACGCGGAAAAACCGGAGCAGTCAATTATAGTCAAAGAAAGCACAAGATAATACAGGACCAGATTTGCACATCCACGTCGCGTAATAGAACCATTGTCTCATGCAACGGGGCAGTCGTCCTAAACCTGTCGTTATCGTGTAGAAGCATCATGAGCCCAGTCCATCCTTTCCACGTCTCTGTCTCCGTGTGCAGTGACAGTGGCCTACCCTGAATCTGCAGCGGTGTCCCGCCTCCAGCGCCTCTCGTGGACCCTCGTCTCGCTCCGGTGGCTCTGTCCTCGACGCGCCGTAAAACAAAAGCCCGACGCCAAACGACTGTACACGCTGCGGTATCTTCTGCTGTAAAAGAGGCTGCTTTGTTTATGTTCCGCGGAGGAGGATTAGGTTGAAATCACCTCCTCTTAACCTTCTGGTCGTACGTGCGTCTGCTGCGGCCAAACAGCTGCTTGTGCCACAGCGCGAGGGGGTGGGGCTCCGGGATAGGGTCCATCAGCTGATTGTTTGGATTTGAGCTTTTAAAGGGACCGTTATTCTGGTATAACGTGTGCATAGTTTTCTTTGGTATGTGTTGTTTTAGAGACCATAGGTGTTTTACTGATCCGCGTCATTTCATTGATCAACATAATGTTTTAATGCATTTACCCAGTGACCCACTTTTGCGATCTGTTCCACAAATTAAAGTTCAATGTAAAGCGGAGTGAAGAAATTAATCAACTCTTAACATTTATTTATTTTTCATAATAAATATACTTAAACATTATATTGCATTTATATTACACACACAAGAGAACGTGCTCTTTTAAGTAAATTCAAACAAAATGTGGTGGAGGAAGTAAGCAATTGTGTTACTCTAGGGGGGATAAAAAAAGTATCACATAAAAATCTAAGTACCAAGTATTTCACAGAGGTTCTGGTTCGGACGAGAAGGCGCTTGGGTTCGGATCCGGACCGGAGTCTGCCTATTAGTGACCTTATTAGTGACCTGGGACATAGACCGCCTCACTCCCTCACCTGCTGCTAACATTACCAGGCTGGTGTAAATGTTATGCTTAATAGCAGATTTTGAGTCAATGAAACAACAATTAAAGAGTCAAATATGCTGTTTTTTGTTCATCAGTATTACTTTTATTTTTGTTTGCTCAATGGCATGATGTCAGGCAAGATGTCGCCATGAACGTGCTTAAGAATAAACCCTCGACATTTCAGCAGGTCTCAAACGATAAGAAAAGGGGCTTAGTTTAATAACGTAGTGAAGTAGATCGTACTTTCTTTCGTACCCACTGGAAATGTACTTCAGTAAAAGCAACTGAGGCAACTGTTGTTGTGGTTTTGGGCATAACAAAAATAAATTGAATTGAAAATTAAAGTACGTAATACTTTTATACTTTCCACCACAGCAAAACAGAATGTTGACTTTTATTATAATGTCTTGTTTTTGGTGAAGAGGTTGACCAGAGATGTGTCGTTCTTCTGTTTTGTGTTCAGACAGGGTAGAAGGACACGAGCGCTGTGGACGTGCTGCTCATAAAATTGACAGACTTTTAGATGAGACGAGATGGAAGAGATTTCTGAAAAGTGCCAAGAATCCACTTTGGAAAAGAGGTGACTGAACTCCCAAACCTGCATGGCACAGACAAGGATGTTAGATAAGGATTTCTAACAGACCTTTACATCACATTTTGGTATAACTCACAGGTTTAGCCGTCCACTGGCTCCTGCCTCGTTTGCTGCTCGTCCTGTCCCAGTGCAGGGTCACCATGCCCCTGTCCTGCAGCTGAGAGGAGCACACCTGCCTCATGAGGCGGGACACCAGAGCGAGCTGGGACAGAGACAGACTGTCCAAGAAACTGGCCACGTGACACAGCACCTCATAGGGCAGCGAGCTCAGAGGGTCTTCTCCTGCAGTTTGAGAGTCGTTCCATAGAGGGCAGACAGGAGCAGGGCGGAGGTTAAACGTCTTCAGATCCTGGCTAATAAAGGAAAAGAACAAAATTCACAAGCAATTATACCAAAATTGTATCTGAGAAGAAATGAAAGTTAGCATTCTAAATTATATCTTTACTCTTTTTTTTATTCCTTTTAAAAAACTACCGTACAAACAAAAACATTGCTACAAACCCATTGAATTGAAAGTAGAAAACTGACATATTAACCGTACACCAAATATTTTCATTCATACATAAATCATTGTGTATTATGTAATTTTTTGGGAGTTGTGGTTTTATTCTTACTTGTAGGTGACAGTAGCTTTGTGTGTTGACGGCTGAAACCTCTTGCAGCTGTAAGTGCATCCCAGATAAGACAAAGGACATCTCTGTTCGAACCAACCGCTGAGCCCAGTTTGAATATCACAGTGGACATTCCTATGACACAAAACATAATCACTCAAATGCCACAGTAACAATGAAAATGCACATTTAGAGAGCTCATATTTTGACCATTGACATTAGTTAGGAGCTGAGATTGTTTCTCATTGCATATGGTAGTCACCGGGATATTGTTCTCAGCCAGGGCAAATTTGTGTCCGCAAAATTTGAGTTGGAAGAAGGAAAAATGAGCATGAGAAGCACAGCAGTTCTTAAAAATGTATGTATTGACATTCAAAAAATGAAAATGAAATGCTGATTTTAAATAAAAGTGTTGAGTAATTCTTCCTTGATCAAAAGCAGTTATTAGATTATTAGATATTATGTTAATCTACTCAAAAAGTATACATTCAAGTACCATAGATACATAATATCAGAAAGTTGTAAATCACTTTGAATTGCTTTTAGTATGAATTCTGCCGTACAACTAAACATAACTGATTGATACCTGACATGAGTGGGGAATTCTCTGCGGTGGAAAACGTGTCCGCAGACGAAGGCGAAGGCGCTCACTCGGTTGTTTCTGCTGTTCACAGACTCGGCCTGAAGCTGCAGGAGGAGTCTGGGCGGTCCGTCTGTGTCTGTTATCACGTCGGAGAGCTTTGTCTTTGACGTGAACGGAGCAGAGCGGAAGGAAAACGTCTGCGTGCCCTCGTCAACGTAGAGTCCGTCTGAAGCCTTCAGCTCGCAGATCTAGAACGAAGGGTTTGTAATGCCATAATCAAGCTGTTTACTGGCCATAGAGCAACTTGTGATTTGCAGAATTGTTTTATTTTTAAACGTTTATCCATGTAGTTGTATGATAAGTTTAATGAATACTGAAATGCGTACAGTGAGTCACAAGACATAAATAAATCCATGGATGGTAAAATAAAAAGTGTACAAAGTGTTATTCTGTTTTTTGTTGTTCATTGGCTTGCCCGCGACAGAAAGACAATCAGATAATCACTGATCATGATCCATATCTCATTCCCCAATCTTCTCTTACCACATATGACTTCTATTTGTAAGAAAATGGAGGATGATTGAAAATGTATCACTATAATTCGTTTAAAATCATCATTTCGTGCCTAAATGTAAATGGACGCATTTTGCCAGCACATTCATTCACCCTTCACCTTGTGGCCCATGACCTCCCTCTCGGCATATCCCAGTAGTGTGATTTTGGCCTCGTCGCTGAACCACTGGTCCTCAGAGGAGCCCAGGTCGGAGGTGTCTGTCTCGCGAGCCTCGGTCTGAACTCGAGCGGCAGTGTCGTACAAATGAACTCTGCTTCTGTAGTGATAACTGTCTGGGACCTGAGACAAGGAGAAGGTCAAACTGAGAATACCCTCAAAGATCAAGGTTGCATTTTTATTAGTTCCTCAGTAGTTCATTGCACGACCACTTCTTCTCTCTTTGTTGTCATCCTTACTGTTACTTGTGATGGGCAGATCGATACCAAATATCAATATATCGATACTGACAGAGATGTTGAAATGTATTGATACTCGTGTTTATATTTTAGGTTTTCTGCACATATATTTACTTTTTATATTAGTCTAATCTGAGGTAGAGAGACCATAATGATACATAAGGTGAAAATTACAGTTTCAATGCAATTTTACACAAACCTCACTGGTATTGCCCATCACTAGCAGATTAGTGTGATTGACTTGTCTTCCCAGAACAAAACCTCAACACTTCATCTATACCTTGAATGAGCGAAGAGTCTGGACTGGAATGGGCTCCAGACTGCCGTAAACAAAGTCCCTCTCTCTCGGAGTACAGGCCTCGATGTGCCCAAATGCCATCAGCATCCGTCCATGGTGCACTATGTACATGTTAAACTCCTGAGGGGTGAGGTCCTTCCCCAGTCTCTCTAGCACCCCCTGCTGCCAAGGGGCGTGTCCTGTTTTACTGGTGTCCACTTCAGCGTCAGCAGCAGCTTCATGCTTCTCTGTATCGTTTGACTCACGTTTAGCCCCTGCAGTTTGTTTTTCATCCCCTTCTTTCTCTCCTGTTTTGTCTTTCTGTGTTGGGTCGTCTTGTTGAGACTCTGCCACAGCGCACGCCCCCCGCTCCATCCCAAACATCATGTCCATAATGCTGCTCCTCTCTTTCATGAGGCCCAACATCTGGCTCCGGGACATTTTGACTGGTTCGTCTGCACTGACAGGTTCACACACAGGGGCAGGCAAAGACGACGCTGTAGGAGGAAAGAGGAATAAATAATGACATCATGGAAATACAGTTTACACCTTGATCACTGCTGTAATCTAATACGTAATCTATTCAGTTACAGTGCAATTAAGGCTTTTATATGAATTATGATTACGGTTTTGTAAAGTTCAATCTGGACAAAGCCACAGAATGAGTGTTGGAGCAGTGATCGTGTCGAATCCAGCTCTATCCAGCTGTATCCGGCTTGTTGTGACCTTGGGCTATACTTGACCCACCTTATCTGTGTGACTGAGGTCTGTGAGTGGGTGACGAGCTGCGGTTGGGAACCCATTGACATTTTGTTGAGGGGCTTGTCAAGTTTGTAAAGTGTAATATGAACAAAACCATTCTGATTTAGTAACGTGAGATGCATTATTCAGTTGACAATAAACATAAAATGAAGACTGATTTATGAAACCAAAAACAGCTAGGGCTCCAACTAACGATTGTTTTTATCAGCAATAATTGTTTTGATTAGTTGACCAGTCAAACGTTTATTTTGTTGTACACCCAGGTGGGACCCCCCTCCTTGCCCCAAGTGGAGGAGTTCAAGTCTCTCGAGGTCTTGTTCACGAGTGAGGGAAGGATGGAGTGTGAGATTGACAGGCGGATCGGTGCAGCGTCCGCAGTGATGCGGTCGCTGCATCGGACCGTTGTGGTAAAGAAGGAGCTGAGTCCAAAGACAAAGCTCTCGATTTATCGGTCAATCTACATACGCTTGGGATACAAGCGGTCAAAATGAGTTTCCTCCGCAGGGTGGCTGGGCGCTCCCTTAGAGATAGGGTGAGGAGCTCAGTCACACAGGAGGAGCTTGGAGTAGAGCTGCTGCTCCTCCACATCAAGAGGAGCCAGCTGAGGTGGCTCGGGGCATCTGTTCCGGATGCCTTCAGGGCGCCTCCCTGGGGAGGCGTTTTGGAAAGAGACTACGTCTCTCGGCTGGCCTGGGAACACCTCGGGATCCCCCCGGAGGAGCCGAAGGAAGTGTCTGGGGAGGGGGAAGTCTGGTAGTCCGTGCTTAGACTGCTGCACCCACGACCCGACCCCAGATAAGCGGAAGAAGATGGATGGATGGACATTGAGTTTTTAAAAACATCATCAACCAAATAAAGGTTGAAATATGGTAACTAGAGGCTTCTCTTTACAGAAAATGTACAAATAAAGTGTACTATTGACAACAATCAGAAAATATTTTTTACGTTAGGATTTAATAATGTCATTGTGTTTGTTAGAAAAGGTCATTCCATATGTGCTTTAGGGTAGTATAGTTTAGAGAATAGTTTGAGGTTCATAAATATTGGTAATCTGACACAGCTAGAACAGCCTCACCTTGTTCTTCTTCAGCCTCTCCGTTCACAGTCCCTCCTACTGCACTCTCCTCTTTCCTCTCCTCCTCCTCCTCCTGCTCCATCAGCTCTGGGTAAAGCGGCTTCATTTTCAGTCGTGAATACAATTCTGACTGATCCACCAAGGCCAAACTGACGTCCAGCGCCTCCTCATGCTCCTCACACCTCTCCTTCAACAGATTTTCTTGTAACGCCAAAAAGCTGTTTGGGTTTGTCTCATCTTCGAGCCACCTCAGCCACTCCATGGAGCAGGAAACGACGCTGGCGGGACAGAACTGGAGGTGCTCTGCCCTGGACGAGCGCAGCATTTGGAGTGGACAGCCGAATTCAGCATTGATGCAGGGGACCCTGACGTTCGGGCAGAGCAGCAGGTGGTCATCCTCTTTGCACAGGTGGAAGACCGCCCCACACAGGAGGCGACAGGTACTGAGCGGACAGCAGACAGAGGGCTCGACCCGGGCTCTGCAGCGGCGCGTGTAGCAGGAGTTGCAGTGGGCGTGGCCTCCTTTATGGCGCTCACGGGACGAGCGAGAACGGGAACTCTGAAAGGTTCAAGAGGGTTTCATTTAGGGCAAATAATCAGATCTTAGCACTCACTCAAAGTCTAAAACATTACTATAACAATGATGACAGGGCAACTTTGACAGTATGTAGTAAATTCAATATAACGATACAGTTTTCTCACAATTCGATACGTTTCACAATAAAAGGGTGTATCCATACCATTTCGATATGTTTTAGGCCTCAGAAGAAGAAAGACAAATGTTTCTTCAATAATTTTATGGGCTCGTCTCAATTTTGCCAGACATCATCTTGATGATCCCCAAGAGTTTTGGGAAAATACTCTGTGGACTGACGAGACAAAAGCTGAACTTTTTAGAAGGAGTGTGTCCCATTACATCTTGCGGAAAAGTATCACTACATTTCATACCAACAGTAAAACATAGTGATGGTAGTGTGATGTTCTGGGGGCTTCAGGACTTTGAAGACTTGCTGTGATAAATGGAACCATGAACCATGAATTCTGCTGTCTACCAAAAAATCCTGAAGCAGAATGCCCAGCCATCTGTTTGTGAACTCAAGCTGAACTTGGAGTCAATAGCAGGTCGCAATTCAAAAACAAAATGAAGACTTTAAAGTGGCCTAGTAAAAGTCCTGATCTGAATCTTATTGAGAAACTGTGGCATGACCATTAAAAAGACAGTAAATGCTCGAAAACCCTCCAATGTGGCTGAATTACAACAATTCTGCAAAGCTGAGAGGGCCAAAATTCAAAAAGTTATCGCAAACGCTTGATTGCAGTTGTTGCTGCTAAGGGTGGACCAACCAGTTATTAGGATTAGGGGACAATTACTTTTTCACACCGGGCCACGGAGGCCTGGATTTTGTTTTCCCTTAATAATAAAAACGTTAATTTAAAAACTGCATTTCGTGTTGTGTAGTCTTTGATATTTCAGTGTGTTTTATTTAAGTGTGACAAGCATGCAAAAAAGAACACACTTTCACACCACGGTGGTTTTGACACAATTGAAAACAGTTTTGGGAAATCAAATGAAACTGTGTAAAATATTCAACTCACCATAGCTGAGAGTTTTAGACTTCAGTAAATTCTGCAAAATGAAGAACAATCACTGTAAACAAAATAGTCCACACTGTTCTGCATTTAACACCTTCTCTTCTGCTGCCACAGTAAAAGACCTAAGCTGTATTTTTTGAAGTGTTTAGTTTATAGCATTCAGATATGCAGCTATTATATATATATATATATATATATATATATATATATATATATATATATATATATATATATATATATATATATATATATATATATATATATATATATATATATATTATATTATTAGTATAGTATGATATATTATATAATATATTTATATTATATAATATTTATATATATATATATATATATATATATATATATATATATATATATATATATATATATATGAGATTAAATAAAATATGAAGATATTTTAACTGCTTACAGGAGTGTATATGCACTGTAGTTGCATCAATACAACTTACAGTTTCAAATATAATTCTTACCCAAGCGCAAGGAGACGTTATCAGCCCCTGGAACCCTGAAAAAAGGTTCAAATTAACCAAGACTCTCCAAGCAGGAACCCCTTTCCATCTGATGTTTCCAAAATTTGCCTATATATTTCACAGTATGAATCTGCAAAGTTAAGCTGCAAAACTAAATGACTCATAACGTTAAGTCCCTCTGATGTAAGTGTCCTGGGCCCGTAACACTAGCCATGTTGGACAGCACCTGTCTAACATTTCATGGTCAGTGCGACACTATTTTTAACTGACACACATTTTAAGTGCAGTCACACACTCCCCAAAATACATGACGGGCACAAGGGGCGTCTATGTCCTTTAGACGCATAAAGGATTACAAATGAACAGAATCTAGACATCGCTTTTTTTTTAAATTAGTTTCCCCCCCACAGCAGATCTACAGCAGTACCACTCGAGTGGAACAATGGATGAGCTTGAAATGGTAGGCTGGTTTTTGTGCATGTTGCAGAATGTTATGTCAATTATATAAATATAAAGATGGTTTCTAACTGTGTGTTTGCATGTGTCTTTACCATCTGCTCGTGCAAATACAGGTTACTGCTGAAGAATTATATGAATTACTAATAATAAAGTTAAAAAAAAAAGTTTGAACAGTGATTGTATGACGTTACCTCAAGTTGTAATATTTAAAGTTATATCCGTCAGGTTTAGAGTCACATCTGGTTTAGAGTTAGAGCGATACATAACTCTAGTCTAGCCAGTAGAAATGTGTTATGTATTACCACGATGATGACGTATTCAAAATGGCCACTGAGTTACACAAATAGTGACCTGTAGTAAACTATGGTGAGGGTTTCAAAATCTAACTGCTACTGACAGTTTGTAATTTCAAATTAAAAAAAGATTAATTTGTTATGCTCGCAGATATCTCACTGTTAGGGCGGGGCAATAGGGACAAAAATCTTGATTATAGTTTTTATTGCAATGTAAGGTACATATTTCCACATTGTTTAACAGGTTGGTGTAATCCCCATTCAACCCGGAGTGTACCATCGTAGAAAAAAATTCAGTTGTAGTCATCTGGACACTATTATGAACTTCAAGATGTTTTGACTTTAATCCGAAAATCATTCTCGATCAGCGAATCTAGTCTGAGAACGCTTTTTGCTGCTCTGAGCTGCGTAAGACCTGCCCTCCGGGAAGAGTTTCCTGATAATATCCTGTTTCGTTAATCTATTTGTTTATACTGTCTTCTTCGGGTAAAACTTAAAATACAATATAGATGGTAAACTAGTCTGAAAAGCACCGCTACTATTGACACAACATTAAATTGTCTAGATATTTACCAAATTAATATCTTGCACAAATTATATAGATATAGCTTAAATATTAATATATTGCCCAGGCCAGCCATACTTTGTTTACAAGACCATAATAGACTTGACGGGTTTGAAAAATGTCTGAACTCATTTTAAACTATATTGTGACACATGAAACAAATGGTTGATGGTTGATAAATTTCACATATGACACAAGTATTAGTCTTATCAATAAATTTCACATCTCGCTTTCAGAGTTCCCGTTCTCGCTCGTCCCGTGAGCGCCATAAAGGAGGCCACGCCCACTGCGACTCCTGCTACACGCGCCGTTGCAGAGCCCGGGTCGAGCCCTCTGTCTGCTGTCCGCTCAGTACCTGTCGCCTCCTGTGTGGGGCGGTCTTCCACCTGTGCAAAGAAGAGGACCACCTGCTACTCTGCCCGAACGTCAGGGTCCCCTGCATCAATGCTGAGTTCGGCTGTCCACTCCAAATGCTGCGCTCGTCCAGGGCAGAGCACCTCCAGTTCTGTCCCGCCAGCGTCGTTTCCTGCTCCATGGAGTGGAACCGGTGGCCTGCTCAAGATGCCCATTCACATCCAAACACAGAGTTACATGAAAATCTGATGAGAGAAAGGGTGAAAGGAGGATGTTTGGATTTAGCTATGGCTTTGAAGGACCAGGAAAGGCTTTTCCACTCCTTGAAAATGAAAAAATTGTTTCCAGAATTGACCCAGCGAGTGGAGAAAAAGGATGAAGAAGAAGAGAAAAGGAGAGAGAAAGAAAAACTGAAAAAGGCTGAAAAGACAAAAGCATTGTCAAAATCAACAACATGGGAAGCTTTTGACAAGTACAACTACAATGTCCACAATGCAAAAGACGATGATGATGAAGAAGAAGCTACTTTAGAGGCACTGTTAGAGGTAACTCCAGAGGTAGAATTGACCCAAGCGGAGAGAGAGGCCCTGGCTTACCAACAAATCGAACCAGAGTTTTTGGAGAGCTACAACGCCTGGGAGAATAGTATGTTCAGTATGGCGATGGGCGGCTGCAGAGTGGCGTGTACAGCGCCCGTGACAGAGAAGAAGAAGAGTTTAAGTACTTTATCAGAGTCCAATGAGGGGTGTTCAGGGGCCTCAGCCGCAGGTGTGAACAGACAGACCAATGGCCCTGTCCCAGCTGCTGAATGTCCCATGGTGAAAAAGAAGAGTTTCACTTACACAGGCATAGAGCCCATGAAGATTATAACCGTGAGAACATTTAAAATACCAACCAGTTTTGTAGCCAGGTCCGGTCGGATCAGAAACCCATGGTTGAAA
Organism: Chaenogobius annularis; assembly: GCA_015082035.1. Lineage (NCBI taxonomy): Eukaryota > Metazoa > Chordata > Actinopteri > Gobiiformes > Gobiidae > Chaenogobius > Chaenogobius annularis. Next base: position 94,560 of record BJKM01000651.1, read on the forward strand.
AGGAGGGAGAATAAGGCAGTGGACACCAGCGACCTGCAGGTGACGCTGCAGGACATGCCAGTGTGGGAGGAGATACAGGTGAGGAAAGTCACTATGTTACAAAGGTACAGCTGGAAAAAGAAGAGAAACTTAGTCACAACAGACAGTTTTTACAATTAATGACAGAAATACCATAAAGAAACATATTCTTGTTGGGTCATGTGACCTTTGAAGTTGGGTTTGAATACTGGATTGTCGGTCATTAATACATTTAGGCCAACTGTCTGTTGGATTAAGTTATGGGAAAAGTTTTATTACCTAAACTGCCTTTTAGCCAAGTGTAATAGTATAAAATAAGAGTACCTCACCTGTCCCTGTTCCCTCCCGGGCCAGGCCTCGCTGCTGTGCTCTCTGGAAAGGGAGCAGCGCGGTCACATGGTCGCAGAGAGCGCGTCCACAGACACTCTGCTCACGGATGAGGGCACGCAGACGTACCACTTTCTGTCCTCTCCATTCCGCAGTGATGCGAGTCTTTGGGACCTGTCCAAGACCAAAGCCCCTGAGCTACACCTCCAGCTGCAGGTGGAGGGCGTGACCAGCCGCCACCACAAGGCCAGCTCCGCCTTCACCTTCCTCTGCGGACAGAGCTTCCAGCGCCGCGAGTACGGACTGCACTACAAGTGAGGGGATAATACAAGTTAGACCCGTGTGTGCCATGATGTGCCTTGTGACATCACAGGCGCATCTCGACTAGTGACCCCTAGTGGTCATTTTAATTAATTACTTACAACAAGACACATTTTCATGTATTGATTGGTATTGTGATCTTGCTGTTAGTGCAAATAATAATGATAATATCACGACCAGCCTATGTTTGTAAAATATACAAACAGCACTAACCTTTTCTAAACTTTATATTCAATCACTTATCAAAATACTTTGATTGTGGTGTTTTTGCAGGAACATCCACAGTGACATCCACATGTGTGTGAACGGCTGGTTTGAACAGCGCTGTCCTTTGGCTTATCTGGGCTGCACCTACAGTCAGAGGAGGCTTCGGCCGAACACTTTTGATGCCACTGTCAACTACAAGTAAGAGTCAATTAACATATCTTTTTTAAATAATACTTGTTGACGACATCTTAAATCACATCATATTTGGCACCCTCTGCTGGTTACTGTATTACACTGCATCATACCAATTAGTCCATCCTAGAAGGTTGTATGTGCATTACTGCATAATATAAATTGTAATGAAATATTGTACGCTAACATTGTAATGTAACAAGTATAGCTATGGCAACCAGCCTCAGTAACTTTATTCGTATTACTGATGGTGACAACAATAATGATTTATATAATTCCATACAGTGAAGAGCTGGGTTGCTTCAGCCTCCACCCATCCTCTCCTTTGTCCCAGGACATTCCTATGGATGCCCCCAGTACCCATCAGAGCGCCCCCCAGAGGAGAGGGCGTCGCTCGGCAGGAGAAGACCCTCTGAGCTCACTGCCCTACGAGGTGCTGTACCACATGACCAGTTTCTTGGACAGTCTGTCTCTGTCCCAGCTCGCTCTGGTGTCCCGCCTCATGAGGCAGGTGTGCTCCTCTCAGCTGCAGGACAGGGGCATGGTCTCCCTGCACTGGGACAGGAAAATCTACCCCAATGGGACAACAAAGTGGAGGGTGACACATAAGGTATTTCTGCCTAGGAAAGATGCTATAGTGTTGATCACACAGAGACTGTCCATTGAAACGAGTTCATTTACAGTTAAAGTCATAGCATCAGTTTGTGACAAGTGTGGACTGGACAATTACTATAAAACATGTTCATATCATAAGTTTGATTCATGATCATAAATACTCTTGTATATGTATTGTTTATAGTCGTATTTTGTGGAAATCTAGACTTTATTGATCCACAAAGGGAAGTACCTAGATAAAATAGCTCACAAATTACAATATAGGAATAATTCTTAATAACAAACAGCTAATAGATTTGTTATACAATTTTAAAAAGAAGCAGAGGAATAATTGTGGACAGAAAAAATATTTAGACTTGTATTTGTCCTAGCATGATAAAAATAACAATAGTAGTAAAGATCAGAAGATGTTTCCATACAAATGCAATAAGGATTATTATGATGACGACATAACAATGTCTTTCAGATTTGGGAGTTCAGCACCTTCTTCGCTCCAGTGGACTCCTGGTGTTTCCGGGACGTCCCACCGCTGTCGGAGCACCTCAGAATGTGCCCACACTACGAGACAGAGGCCAGGACTGAGCGGGTTTTACTGCCCAAAATCAAAGAACGGCTCCGCAACGACACCAACTGTAAAGGGCCCAGTCTGGTCAGCCATTTCAAGAACAATAAACTCATCACGTAGAAGCTGATAGAAGAGATGTTAGCTTGATTAAAAAGGTTGATGATACAATGTAGAAAGAAAGATGTTTGAAATGCTAAATAATACTGAAAATAAATAGATACGATGTAAGTTTTCAGTGGTCTTTCAATATTTTTGTCCTGCACCTCGTCATCGCTCTATATGCTGTGATAGTAGATTGTCTTGGATGTTCATTCTGCAGCAAAAGAAAGAAGAGTAAACACAGAGGAACAGTGGGTCTAATGTGGGTCTAATGTTTTGTACGAATCAGTAGAATCAAGTATGTGTCGTTCATATTGTAAATAGTGTTACTATGCACCACTGCAACTGCCGTTCTTGAACTTACAAACTCTTTCATTTACATACTACATTTATTGTCTTGATCTCAATTGTGTTTATTTCATTGAGTAGTAAATTATGTGTTGACTGGCCTCACTTCAAATGGAGCTTTTTCATCCCCCATTGCAAATAAACAAGTGATTTAGTGTCTTAAAGATGGTGTATATAGGATTTTCCAAAATTCTACATAGTGATACAAACATCTGAGTCCACAGCCATGAAGTAAACAAGTTCTACACTGATCAGTTCCTTACTTTACGACAACCGGGTTCAGTTGTGATTGTAAAGCCGTTTTGCAGACAGCTTGAGTGAGTGTTACCTTTAAAAAGTCCCACTGTAGCTTTATTCTCCGTGTGTGTGTGTGTGTGTGTGTGTTTTTTTTTTTGCCGTAACGTTTTTAAAGTTGACATGTTGAAATGAATTGGTTGCAGTTGTCACCTGGTCTTTGTTGGGTCCATTCAGAGGTGGATGCCCTGTCAGCCTTTTCTCCCTCTGCCGTTTGTCCCACACGAAAGGACCAGCGCTTTTCTGTGGACAATACTGAGTGGCACAGGAGCACAGGCTTCACCCCGATTTATCCCAAAAACTAAACCTAAAAGGATAAACTCATTACAGCAGATGCGTCAAAAATGACTTGTCTGTTATAGGAAGTGCAGAGATGGAGTACTCGTTATGGAAGAAGGTTTTCTGTTTTAAAATCTATTATTTGGGTGACATTTTGTGAGTCAGAGGCGGATTTTTTCATTTGTGGAACTGCGGTTGAACGAGGAACATGTCTTTGACCAAGCCACGTGAGTAATCTGCCACACACTACAGTTTTTAATGTTTGAGTTAGTGTCCTTGTCACACTCAAAGGGGCACTATGTAGTTTTGGGTCTGAAATATTCTTGTCTTCGTGAAGATGCTATTTTCTTGGACATTTTTCACAGAAAGACAGAAAACCTTGCTTTCTCCTTGAAGTCCTTTTTTTGGCAATAAAATAAAGACTTCCACAGTTCACCTTTAAGTGGCTAATGGTCGGTTTATCATGTATCTTATGAGTAATGCATGTTGAAAAAGATGGTAGTATTAATTAAGTAGCTGTATATTGTATATTGTGATGAATATTGCTTATCCTTCGCATCACATTTGTACTGTGTTCAGCCTGTCTTTTAGAGTCGGATCCTGATGAAGACCAGGATGAGGTGACAGAGGCTGTGTGTCTGGAGTCTGACCTCCGGGAAGGACAGTAAGCTGATCAGTCTTTATGTAATGAATGCCCAAAGTATTTGAAAACATGTATGTACGAATTAAGAAATCCTACATGGCCATTAAGGGGAATTGTCAAAAAGCTGCAGGCCACAAATATAGTCTGAGATTCAGTCATCTAAGCCCATAGTTGCTGACCCTTGACAACCAACAGAAAATGCAAAATAAACAAATTGTTGCAGATATGTGTGTCCGCCTCATAAACAAGAAGTGTTTCCAAAGTGTACAAGCACAAAACAAATGCAAAGCTCTATTTAACTCCATTAGTCCTAAGCAATAAAACTAGTCAAATCAAATAAGAACAACTATATCAAAAAATACAAATGTAAAACCTTTCAAATAAATAAAATACACAATTGGGCCAGACAACTCACGCACAACTCAAAACACTGCACGTTGGGGGGCTGTTATGACGTGAGAACAACCCGTTTCCGTGATGTTGTGCCTTTAGGATGATGGAGGTGGAGGTTGGAGGCCACACGGTGCTGCTGACTCGGACCGAGGGAAAGTACTCTGCTCTGGAAAACCAGTGCACCCACTACGGCGCCCCTCTCAGCAAAGGTAACATAAACTACAAGTACAGATGTTTATTTCACTCGAGGTGTCTTAGAATGCCAAGATCCCTTTCATTCTAAAGTCAGTAAGTAAAAGTTCTGTTCATTAGCACAGAGACACGTCATGGTCAGTGGTCCATTGTGTCCAAGAGCAATGTCCACTGGTGTATGAATGACAGCGAAAGTGGGACAATGGATTGAAATTGGCCCATGGCTACAATCCAGCATGTTTACACGTGTTTCTCATTAAAGGGCACATATTATGTAAATGAACTTTTACTGAGCTTTTATTCATGTCATAACATTTAGTCAGAGTAGTATTTCGATTCATTCATGCATGTTGGAGTAATCCTGTATTGTCCTGTATTTGAGGCTTGAGTGCCCAGAGTGCCCCCTATGCCCTCCCACTTCCCTGTATTTCCTTGCAAGTATTTAATAAATTCAAACCCTAGGTCATACATGTAGTGTTAAAAATATAATTTAGTGATTTTACAACAATAAAAATAAGTTGCTTGATACAGTTCTTCGGTTTTAACAGGAAGTCAAGAAATCCATTCCTATTTTAAGCCTTTTTAGCTCTATATTGGGGTTTACAATGAACCAAATGTAACATAATGATCTAGTTGTGTTGTAGTACATTACCAAATACATGAAAGAAGCATCATACGTCACCTTTAACATGCACTGTCCTGACCAAATAAACGATATAATAACTTTAAGCTCACCGAGACATTTTTATATTTGAATGCTCTCACTTCAAATTTGACTATCTTTTATTAAGTATATTATCATTCCTCTCACTCGTGAGTGCGATTGATAACACTGTTTGTTTGTGTTCAGGAGTGATTTCTGGGACCAAAGTGCGTTGCCCGTGGCATGGCTCCTGTTTTAACACTCACACTGGAGATGTGGAGGAGTTTCCCGGCGTCGACAGTTTGCCCTGCCACAAGGTACAACACGCGCCACTGCAGCAAGACATCAGGAACTCATGTATACTGTAAATGTGGAAATCTTTCATTTTTGCACACTGTTTTGAGTGATTATTTCATGACCGCTCCTACAATTACATTAAATAAAATAGATTATATTAACACTATTTACTGTCGTTCAACACAGTGTTTGTCTTCTATAAATCTAATTACAACTTTTTTGCCTTCATTTTAAGGTCAAGATTCAAAACAACAAAGTGTATGTGTCCATAAACAAAAAGGTAAATATCTACTACTAATACAGAGACAAATACTGAAATGTTACATAAATCAATTCTGTGTTTTGTGACCCAGACCATCAGACAAGGGAAGAGGATAAAACAAATGGGAAGAGGCGAACCAGGGAACGCTCACACAGTTCTGCTCATAGGCGGAGGTACAACGTCGTTTTATAGCTGTTTCATAGTTATTTTATAGTTGTTTTATATGTTCTTGACTGTGAAAGGGTGACATTTAATGTGTGAATTCAGGGGCCACATCTCTGAGCTGTGCAGAAACTCTTCGACAAGAAAACTACAGCGGTCGAATCATTATGGTGTCACGAGATTACCTGCTCCCATATGACAAAACACGCCTCAGCAAGGTCTGGATGGAAGGTTTATAAACAGGGCAACACAAAGGAGAAACACGCATCATTGCACATGACTCAACTGAATCAATCAACTGCATTCATGATTCCAGGTGATGAATGTGCAGAGCGAGAGTATACTGTTGAGGGGAATGGAGTTTTACCAGAATTATGACATCGAAGTGTGGCTCAAGAAAGAGGTGAGCGCAGTTGTGTTGTGAGCAGACATTGACATTGAGATTAGCGTGATTCCCCCCCCACAGACCTGAGAGTTGTGGGTCGAATCCCGAGGCTCCGACCAGTGCATGACTAAAGAAGTGCTTTAACAGAAAAGAAGTTGACTGAGGAACGCTTCATTGTTGTTCTTTGAGAAGCTCGTGGTGTCTGTACAAGCGCAGTAGTGTTGTAATCCTTAGAGTTTAGTCATTGTTGTAGTTCATGCATGGTTGATGGTGTTTGGGTCACTACCAAATGCACACAATGGTAAGATGAACCCAAAACATGCTTAAATCCTTCAGCTAATGTGGGCTTGACAGGTTTCCACAGCAGCATTGAAGGACGGGTCAAATGCGTTGGGATTGATGAAGTATGTAAAGAAGTAAATGAGTGCCTTACTTAATTTTCATTTTGTTTTAGGCAAAGTCTCTGGACACTGAGGCTAAAACTGTCACTTTCGACAATGGGACGGTCCAGAGCTACGACCATCTGCTCATCTCCACAGGCTGCAGGTACTTTGATTATTATTTACAATGACAACGTCGGTGTTACATTATGTTAAAGCTGTTGCCTTTAGAGCTAAGGTTCTAGATGTTCCTGGGATGAGCCTGAAGAACGTGCTGATGCTGGAGACTCCAGAAGACGCCCGTCAGATCCACGCGGTCTGCGAGGGGAGCAGGATCGTCCTCGTGGGAACCTCTTTTGTCGGTACTGCTTTTATCAGTTTAGTTACTTAAGTGCTTAACATCTCGATGGAGCTAATCTATTGCTGAAACAGAATACATTGCAAAGTAAAAATATATTTTGTTTAGTTTTTTAATTATATTGCTATGTCACAGATTACTTCTTGTAAATGAACGTTGCTTCAAGAAGAACAAGAAGTCTGTCTCTGTTGAGCTTCACCTTTAATCTATACAGACAGTTTAGAGCAGTGAATGGAAACGTTTCATTTAACCTTCATTACCCAAAAATATATTGAGGCCAAGAGAGTCCTGCTTGAGCTTGAACTAAATGACTTTGTTAGGAATAAGACTGTGGAGCATTTGTGGCCTATTGTGAGTTTGTTGTGTGACGTTCAGGGATGGAGGTGGCATCGTACATGTTGAACAAAGCCTCCGATATCACAGTGATCGGCAGCAGCGACCTCCCGTACCAAAACACTCTGGGGAAAGAGATCGGGAAGATCACGCTCATGGTCAGAATCCACTGTGTGTGAATGTGCTGAGCCTGAATGAAACGTTGCACACAGTTCAAGTGGTGTTTCTCTGCAGATGCTGGTGGACAAAGGTGTGAAGTTTCATATGAACGAGTTTGTGACTGAGATCCGGGGGGAAAACGGGACGGTACATTTACCTGATTATAGTTGTGCATTAGACACTTGCATTTGATTGTTTTAACATGATTTACAGTACATGCTTTTGTTTTGTAGCTGAAGGACGTTGTGTTAAAAAGTGGGACAGTGATTCCTGCTGATGTTTTGATTGTTGGTATTGGTGAGTAAGAAAGCAGACTATTCTTGTTGTCTTTGTCTGCTATGTCGTGCCCTTTTGAATTGTTATTTTTCTAGGTGTAAATCCAAACTCAGAATTACTTCGAGAGACTGGAATAAAAATGGACCAGAAGAGATTTGTAGTAGTCGACAAAGTAAGTAAAGTAAGTTTTAACTTGCCTAACCCTTGAGAAAATGTATTTTTCTTGTGCAGTTCATGAAGACCAACGTCCCGGATGTGTTTTGTGGAGGTGACGTGTGCACTTTCCCCCTGACCATGGCCCAAAACCAGCAGGTCAACATCGGGCACTGGCAGATGGCCCAGGCTCATGGTAACTAAATGTGATGAGGTTTTACATAGCAACATACTGTAATATATTATTTACAAACAATATGATGTGGATGCCAAGTGCGCTGACGGTGATTTCATTTGTCAGGGAGGGTAGTTGCTCTGAACATGTTGGGGAAACAGACTGAACTAAAGTCTGTCCCGTATTATTGGACCGTCCTCTTGGGTAAAACCATACGATACGCAGGTGAGCTCGTCTGTCGACACGATTTCATGTGGAGGTTCATTACTGCTAAATGCTGTGTCAGATCCAGAATTGGTTGAACAAATATTTTGCTATATTTGAATAAAGTTACTGGACATTTTCCTAATACCTATGTGGGTGTGTGTGTGCGTGTGTGTGTGTGTGTGTGTGTGTGTGCGTGTGTGCATGTGTGTGCATGTGTGTGTGTGGACTGCAGGCTTTGGCGAAGGCTACACAGAGGTCATCATAAAAGGAAAGGTTGAAGACGGGAAGTTTCTGGGACTGTACATAAAGTAAGCATTGGGTTGATCGAACAAAAATCGAATTGGTCTTGAGTTTATTCTCATAATGTTCTGTTTTGAAGGGATGAAAAGGTGGTTGCAGCGGTCAGCCTGAACTTTGACCCCGTGGTGTCTGCAGTGGCAGAGAGAATCCTGTCGGGACGAGTCATCACCAAGATGGAGGCACTGTATGTTAATGAGTTCAGTTTAACATAACAGGAGATCTCAGGTGAACGTAATGTAAATGTGTTGTTTTCACAGATCAGATGACCTGAGCTGGTTAAAGCTGCCATGAAGCCATTCAGCACATTTTAAAGTTGTTAAATCATATTTGTGTTACTTTTCGGACCCACTGTCCATTTGAACAAACAGAAACTGTCGATTTGTGGGAGTGACAGTCCTCAACAACAGATACCTCAAGGATACACTTTTGTATCATGTTTAGACTCATGTTATTGTGTAGTTTCACACACATCAGCACAAATGCCATTGTTCATTTTATTTCATGTTTAATTAACTGGTTTTAAAGGAGAATATATTGCGTATACGATAACAACCACTAATCTGTTTCCCCTTTTCATTTCAACCAAGTGCGTACAGGCCGCCTGCTTTTCAGGCTTTTGGAGCTCAAATGGAGGTAATGCATCAGCGTTTACGGTCATAAACTGGTTGAGATCCTCTGTGACACGAGCAGTAATGAAAGAAGCCTTATTGCCATTGGCTGCCGTGTGTGATGTCCTGAGTGCAGCTGCTGAAATAAGCAACAAACACAAAACACACACAATATGAATGGAGCTCACAAAGGCAGGGCCACAAAGGCAACACAAAAGAAATGCTGCTTTGTCCTGTCTATTATTCTATCATATATATCAAGTCTGGAGGGCAAGACTTCAGAACCGGTCTCAGTTTGAAACCAGCTTAAGTCTGTAATTAAAGTGAAGTGAGTGATACATTTGAGAAGTTTGAGAAAATGGTTTCACTTGTGTCCTGTTGTGGTTTGTAAGTGTATAAACTCACTGTGTCTGTATGTATGAAGTCTACTGCCATCTACAGGCCACCAACACTAACAGCAGTGCTTTTGTTAGAACAAAAATATATTTACTTTAACATATTTACATAGTTTGTCAGCCTTGAAAAACAAAATAGAGAAAAGCCAAGAATGAGCAATATTGTATGAACTCTTAACATAAAACAAACTTATGAAAACCAGATGTGGTTTCAAATGTTATTCATTTTAAAATGTATTTTACACATATATAACAAGAACAACAACAAAAAAGATACAGTAAATAAAGAAGTAGGTGCAGGAAGAGAAAAAAACTCCAAAAGTGTTGGCTTATTTTAAAGGAATAAATACAATTAACATATAATTGAAGCGGTGCATAGATCAAATCACATCTTATTCATACAGGTTTGATTAGTCCGATTTGAAACACGTTTTCAATGAAATATCAAAAAACTCCTTTAACTTTTATTATTTAACATTTCTGATATGTTTTCATGAGCCAAATGTGAAAATGTACAGCCTCTTCACAGCAACACTGAGCTCTTTATGCCACACACTGTGGAAAAGGACAATTACAGTGTCAAGGAATTCGTTTTAAAGTTCAATGTGAAGTGTTCAGGAATGGTAGTTATATTACAAATAATTGTATACATAAATATACAAATTGTATAGATATTAATATTATGAATATTAATAATATTAAGTTTGATAAATAAATTAAGAGAAGTTGTTAGTTGTGCGATTCAAACGCTTTTGCCTCATCAATATGTAAACTTACTCACAGTGGGAAGAGTATTGTTACTTTAAACCAAATATTACTATAGTGTGTCAGTAAACTACAATTCAAAAAGTTACTCAAGTAAATATAACATCACCCACCTCGGCTGTGTGCTTTCCTAGCTTATATGCGTTCATTGCACTGTAAGTTGCTGAACGAAAGCAAAAGCGTCGTTCCGCAGCGACAGCGTTACTGTGTTGTATTAGAAGAGTCTTTTGTTTCTCATTTGCACGGTAACATCAGCTGACTTCCTCTTGTCCCGATCCATCTTTCTCCTCTGTTCCTCTCGACCCGGCGCCTGAGGCTCGCCGGTATTAACTAGCTCCGGTTTCAGCCCTCAACCACCAACTTTGTATCTTTCTGGAAGCGCTACATAATTTACAAGCTGAACATGAAGTGTGCAAATCCTCTATTAAGATTTAACACGTCCTTTGAGCGAGAGGTCACGGTGGAAAAGCATGGTTTCCAGTCCTGCATCAGAAATCAAGTTTAGCAAAATAATCACATCCACCTTAAAGGGCTTCAAGTATGAGATCAAGTATCTATCTACTTCTAGATTCAGTCTTTCTAGATTGTAACATTAACTACAAGTGGAAACCTGTTTTTTTGGAACATGGCAAAGGCAGCTTTCCTTTTCCCACTGTCCCTGTACAAATAAAACATACCATATCTTACTTCTTATCGTATTACCCTACATCCAGCCCTGGTTTAGTTGTTTATTTAAGTTAGACCTGTTTAAATCTGGTTCAGTCTAGTTTGTTGGTCTTTAGGTTGATTTTTCGGTTCAGGCTTCATCTTTGTAAGGCTGTTATCCTTTCAATGTTTAGTCGATTAATCGGTCGAACAAAAATAGTATTAGTCGACTCATTATTTTATTAAGGTTAAAGGCATTTCTATGGCACAACGGCAAAAAGAAGAATAGGAGAAAAGGAGATGGATCGAGTCGGGATTTTGGAGTGAATCATGAGTTTAATCTAATGTGTACATCTCTCTCTACATATAAATACACTGTTAACGAGTACTTTTCTGTAGGAATAGGTGTTCTTTTGCATTAACTCCTGTGCAGTTGTTGTCTTTTGAGTGCAGTTTGGGTAATATACACGGAGATACTTCATCCATTTTGCCTTTTAGTCCACTAATCGCTGGATAGGATCGGTCTTTAGTCGACTGCTGCCCGACTGACTTCATAAACAGGCGTATTATTCATTCTCTCCTAAGTCGCATTGTTGCCAAAATTGCACTGGGCAAAACTAATGGACATACAATACAACCTAGGTAAAGTGAAGGAAATGTCTTGCTCAATGACACAACAAAAGCTGAAGAGAGTGATTCAAACTACTTTGTGTAACTTGAGGTTTATCAATGCTTTAAAGATTCACTGTTTAACTTCGCTTTGCCTGGAACGTTCCACAGCATGGCATGCAACTTATCTACTGTATCTCCATGGACACAAGCAGGTAGCGCCAGCATGCCAAGTTACAAGTCAGATCTGTGGAGAAGGGACCCCGCTCACAGCAAGAATGCATGTTTTTTAAATCAATAAAAGAACTCTGATTGAATAAATGTAAGATACAGTTAATGTTGCTGGAAAAGATGCAATTTGCACCTTAAACTGGCAGCAATCACTGTTATTACGGATATAAAATCAATCTTATTATTATATTATCGTACTCATTGTTTTATACTGTAATGACTGTATTATAGTTAGAGGACTAAACTCGTAATTAGCCATAATACGATGTGAAAGTTCTGTTTGCATGAGTTTACTTCTCGTGCTCGGCCTCCTTCCGCTCCATCTCCCTGTGCCTGAGGTAGCGCTGTCTCCTGTTGGCCCGGTACACCTCCAGGCGCTGCTCCTCCTTCACGGGGTCGTCCAGCGCCCCCTCCCAGCGCACACTCTCCCGCGCCGGACCACTCAGCTGGGACAGGAAGCTCTGCACCGGAGACGCCCCGGACTTACTCAGCAGACTGAACAGGGACACGGGGGACTTCTTCTTTTGGCTTCCCTTCTCCGAGTCCTTTTTGGGGGTAGATTTGAGTCTGGGCGGAGGGGGTCGAGGTGGGCTGATGGTGGGCAACACGGGTGGGATGGAGAGCGCTGGGTGGGGTTTGTGTGTGGAAAGAGAGTGGTTAGGTTACTTAATGACCTCTGACTGCCCAATCCCATAAATAGTTTCTTTACTTTTGCTCCTGAATACTTTGGACGTAGTTAATAGTACGCTTTAATATGGAACTGGATGTTAATGCAAGCAGACGCACGGACAAAAAACATTCTTTAAGCTACTTTAAACTGTAGTATACTGAACTTTTCACACAAATACATTGTTAACATCGCTATTGATATTTAAAACGTTGCTATAAAATCTTGCTAATTTTCCCTTGTTTGATATTTTTGGTGCATTTTATGATTTTACTTCCTGGTTGCACATGGGAAGCAGTAGAAGTAACGTTAATATCATACTGTAAACGAGGGCCAAAGCGTGTCTAATTTACACAATAGTACTGTCTGAAGGATTCAAAATATGTCAGAATAATGTGTCCTTTGTGCATAACTTGTCCCTTTTGGATGAGGAACACACAACATTTTTAAGGCGTCAGCTCTAATTTTCATAATTTTTTTCCTCAACTGAAACAGACAGTTGTGTATAACTATGATCAGTATGTCTTAATATATTCACCACAGCACTGCACTAAACAAAGTAATAACATAACATAAAAAACACGCACTTTTTCGCAGATTATTTTCCAAAAGTAGTTTACCTGCATCTTTTGGTGAAGTACTGGACTCTGCTTTCTGTCTTTTCTTCTTTTTCTTCCTCTTCTGCGGTTGAGAGGGTGGTTCAGAGCTTTTATTGTCTGGCATGCTCTAATCTCAACAAGCTCTCTCGCGTTGCGCAGCGCGGACCATGGAGGACGGGAAAACTGTGGTAAAATGGTTGTAGCGGGAAGTTTTACGCGCTCGGACGTGCTGCAGGAGCGCGTCGACTCTTGTTTCCTGAACTTTTACTGCGCGCAAATGTTCGGAGCCGGGGCGCACTGCAGCAGTTCCACAATCACGTTTCAGCGCTACGTTGCTCAGTGACGCGTCTCCAGGACAACGGTGCGTAAAAAGGGGAAAGGCGGGGTTTACGCGCGATTTGGGGTTAATTTGAGGAGCCTATTTTCCCCCAAAAAGCCTGAAGAAATAAGCCCCCTTTAAAAGTGAAGCTGTTCCTGGTGGAGCCTCTGGAGCACACACAATGAGCTGGAGCCTTTGTGAAGATTATTCTCGCGTCTGGTTTACTCTATAAGTAGAAACAAGCTCTGAGGAAATCAGATTTTCTGTGTTAAATATATGAATGAGTAAAGCTGGTTTCTGGAGGGATCGGCTAAAATGAGCATCTGTTGGGTTTTGTCAATTCTCCTTTGAAAGCTGAAGGTAAAGGAACTAAAAAGGAGTTTAAGGGGCTTGTACTAAAGTAAAAAGGTCCGGGCGTAATCCACATAAAAGTCCTTTTAATTTTTCATTTCATTTTAAGGTTAGTTTTTACTTACTGATGATTCTTCCCAGGATGGTTTATTTGACAAATAAGGGGATTAGAGCTTTATTTTTGTGTACAGTATATCAAGCATTTTGAGAGTTCACTTTTATAAAATGGTGGACAAAATGGAATTAAGAAAGCAAAAATCCAACATTATCAAAAGGAAATAAAAGCAGCTTTGTGTGCAGACCTTTATTATCATTTCTATGTCCATGGGTTTGCCTATTTAGTGTTGATATAATTGTGTTGGTGTTTTTACTCATTACAAGGTGTTTATATGGTTGTGTGTGAAAAGATTACTGAAGATCATTTGTTTAATCAGATTTTTTATTTTAAAAACTGGTGTTTCTCTGTTTCTCAGTTTGCATTGTTTTAACCGGGAAAAAACATATTTAATTTATTTTCTTTCTGAATTTCAGTCACATCCTTAATCTAAATTTAAATAATATACATTTGAATTTGAATTTTAACAGCCACGTCAGATCAATAACATCAGCAGCTTTTTACCATCTAAAAAACATTGCCAAAATCAAAAGCATAGAGTCTAAACCAGACTTGGAGAGACTTTATCCATGCGTTTGTCTCTAGTAGATTAGACTACTGTAACGGCCTGCTCACTGGCCTCTCCAAACGAGCTGTAAAACATCTGCAGTACATCCAAGAAAGCTGCTACTCGGGGTCCTGACTAGAACCAGGAAGTATGATCACATTAGTCCTGTGCTCAGGTCTCTGCACTGGCTCCCTGTGGCTCAGAGAAATAGACTTCAAAGCAGCTCTGCTTGTATACAAGTCTCTCCATGGCCTAGCACCAAAGTACATCTCGGACATGTTAGTGCCATATGAACCATCTTGGACTCTGAGGACCTCAGGGACCGGCCTCCTGCTGGTGCCCAGAGTCAGGACTAAACATGGGGAATCTGCGTTTCAGTCTTATGTAGCTAAAATCTGGAACAGTCTTCCTGAGGATGTAAACCGAGAACCCGCTAGCACTGTGTTCAAATCTAAACTAAAAACTGTTTTGTTTGGCTGTGCATATGACTGAAATGATTTTATTTGCACTCTTCTCTTTTATGTCTTGAACTATTTGACAGATAGCCTGAAAATGGCACCTTTAAATGTCTTTTATTAAGGTCTGCCATTTTGTCTTTGTGATTTTAATGCATTTTTTTCCTGTTGTGTGAAGCACTTTGAATTGCCTTTGTGTACGAATTGTGCTCTACAAATAAACTTGCCTTGCCTTGCCTTGCCTACATTTAAAATACGTCTATCGCTTAAATTTTGAAAACGTATAGTCCTACTGCAAAGTTCAGAATAAAACATGCTTTTTTCAAGGTTAAAAAAAGTGGTAAAGTGGGAAATTCACTGGCTCTGAAAAATCTTAATCTGATTCAACAAATAATCTTCACTTAATTATAGCTACTTTAAATTGTAACTGCGATTGTGTCACTTCAGTTATAAGTGGGTCATTCTAAAACCTAACCTAAAGTCTGTATAAGATGAATGTAAAGATTCAAAAACTGCATTACTCTGCTCTCACAAAACAAGGTCAACCTGTAACCTGTGGTGTGACGACGCTCTCAGAAGACTGCAATGGAAGAGAGTAAATGGGTCAAAAGAGGAAGAATACCTCACCAGAAGATGATATATTTTACGCCACTGCTCATGGTAGAACTATAAACTAAATTACAGTGATGTTGATAACTAAATCTATACGTCGTAAATACAAATATAATTTAATTTAAGCATATTATTTGTATTTTATTGACTATTGCGACATGCCTGTACAGTGCTATGTATATGCAGCATCTAGTGGTGAAATTATATATTACAATTCCACACCCAATAAATAAATAAAGACCAGGATCTCCATTGAATAGATACAATACAGGCCAATACTTCAATAGGAGTCAAAACACTTCAATTCAATCGGTTTGGTTAAAATGTGTGTTTAGTCAGCGGCTTCTATATATTATTATTCATTCCTATAGACTGCATTAGCACTTATTTTGTAAAGGCGTATTTTCCTGTTGAGGTTGGGATCCTGCCTGTGTATAAGTAAACATACGTGAGTGTATTTCCTGCTGCCGTGCTGTGAGTGTTTGTCTAAAGTCCATGTGTTTTATACCTCACCTCTGACACAGTCTCGCTCTGAACATGGTATTTCCCGGGGAGTTTCCATCCTATTCCTGTCGCAAAGAATCCAAGCTCCCCATGCTTCAAACATGCAAGTACCACAGGGGAGAGAGCAAGTCAACGCAAGTAAAAGCACTATTACATACTATTTTATGTACAAAGTGCAATTGTTTGTGTGTGACTGTTTAGCACTGGTTTAGTTTACGGTGATCCTCAGAGTTAGACCTGGTTTAGTCCTGTCGAGTCTGGTCTAAGGTTCTTAGGTCGAACGGTTAGCTTTGTTGTTCTAACAATAATGGATTTGCCTTCCATTACATTTCTCAGTACTGAATTCATAAATAGACCATTATTCATTCTTTCCTAAGTCACATTCAGGAACCAAAACTGCACTGGGCCAAACTAATAGTATCGCTTTAATTGTAATGTTCTGCAGTATGGCATTCATCTCTATCTCCATGGATACAAGTAAATATTCTCTGTTTTACTTGTGTGAATTACACAAAATAACAAACATTTTGATTTGACTTAAAACTTAATCACAATGATTATTTGGAGTAAGACTACGCTTCAACATGAGATAAAACTCATGAGTGCAAAAACAGTTAAATAAACAGTTTGTTACATTTCTTTTCTTTGAAAAGTCATGAAACGTCGTTTGTGCTTGCGTCAGTTATTTTCCACAGTTTTTTCAAACCACAAGCATGTGTGGGTTCTGTTGGTATTTTACAAACAACAACATTTTATTAGCACTAATTAAGCTTTACAGTCATTGCAAAGGTTTGAGTCATGGTTAAATCTGAAAAGGACTTGTGTATACTAAAAATAAACAGAGGGTTGAAACATGTCTGCTCGGTGCATGTACCAGTACTTCATCTGCAGCTCTGCCCGTAACTATACAGGAAGAATAAACTATAACTCTGAGTCACAGGAATTACCCAACAAACATTCACAATAGACCAATGAAGGAATGTGCACCAGGGTATTTTTCAAACTATGATGGAGATGTACTCAAGAAAGAAGTCGTATACATAGAAATACTATTCAATCTTGATTAAGAACACATAGAACGATATACATTTGCTTTTTTAAATTTCAATAATCAATACTGCAATACAATGCAGCAGAAACTATAGAAAACAACAAGAACAACTACTTACTTCTTGGTTGGAACTCCTGCAGCAATAGTTCTATGGATCAAGTTTAGCCCAAATTTAGACCTGGAACAGACCAGTTTAAGACTGGTTTTAGATCGGGTGGTACTCAAACAGACAAAATCTTTTCTTGGTTTAGGTGGTTTGTTCGGGAACAGCTTTTTCTACGAACTGTAACTTGATTCATGGAGTGAATTCCTACTGTCTGGATATAGCTAGATTAGTTTTTTGCAGCCACAGGTATATTCTGACATTATTGTACACTGTATGCATATTATACCTTCCAATGTTCCAATATATTGTGAAGAGTATGTTTATTTGTTTGTTTGTTAACATCAAAGTTATGCCTGTTAAGTGATGGAAAGTATTAAAATGCTCTCAAAGAATGTGATTAAATGCTTTAAATCCTGGGATCTGCACTCAACACTGTTCAGATGGTGCACAGGTGGTGTTGAATGTTGAGGTGAGAGACAGAAATGTGTAGCTCATATTAAAATCAATCCATTACTTATAGTGTAATGTTAATCTCATACTATTTTTTGTAACCTTCCATTCTTGTGGTGTATTCATTGTTGCAGTTGAACAAGAAATACAAGGTCAAATCTTTGGTCATTTTCCATGCATCTCATCTGACTCACCTCATACTGGGCTTCAGCTCCAATTTCCACAATATTTTACTGAATACTATTCATTTCAATTATTAGCTATTGGTAGATACAACTTTAGACCATTTTATAAAGCTGCTGCAGGTCTATGTCTGAAATGTACTCATCCATAAACATCCCCAGTGACTGACACAGAGGCTGAATGTCCTTATGGTTAATTCAAAAACCCAGAGATCCCAGACCTAATTTGATTGATTTAGACTTACTTATTATCACTTCCCAACGCTTCATGAAGCCTATGCTATGGCCCAGATGTTCTGCAAAAACAATTCAATTCCCTTCTCTGTGTTCTCCATGATCTAGTCGGATTGATAATGGCGACCATGATTCCCTCCCCTGTAAAAGTCACCAGTGAAAGGACATCACGCCTAAATCAGCAGACTCGCTGTAACATGACAGTTTGCCTTTTCTGCATCTGATTACCGTTGTCATGGAAACAGTCTTTTGGCGCGGGGTCACAGTGGCTCCAGAACGATAAACTGTGTTTACATCTCTGATAATAGGTCTATTATTGTACTGGAACTATTTGAGGAATAATAAAAATTGATTACTCTTGTTGGTCCCACAATAATTACTCATTTTGAGCCAAGAAATAAATTTTTGCCTAATAATGTCAAGACTTTTCTGGGAGAAACTTAACTTAATTAATTAAGTTAAGTCAAAATATTAATATTAATATTAATATTAATATTAATATTAATATTAATATTAATATTAATATTAATGATTTCGAATATTGTAGAAAAGAGCTAGTGGCCTATTAAGAATTAGGCAAGAAAGTTGCATACCATGGGGGTGAAGAACCCGGAGAGACCTTAAGCAAATTGTTAAAGTCCAGATTCTTAATGCTGAGGTTAGCACAGAGTCAGCCTAAACACCTTCCACGCAATAAATCCTCTCTACATATTTTGCTTTCATTGTTTTCATTTGTGAAAAAGGCTTCAATTAAAACTATTACAATATAGTGTCAGGACATTTTACAAGTCTATGCTGTGGATCACTGTCTGAGACAAGAATATAAGCGACTCGGCACAGTAATGTGTGGCATAGGTTTAAAATACTGTGACGAGTTCGTTGAGTTCATTGGTCTTGATGAGGACCTCTTAAAAGTGATGGATGAGGCGTTTGAGACCTCAAACAGTCATAACATGAAGAGCAAAGACAGCTGATTGTGCCCGCGGTTTGAGGCGTGTTCTTGGTCTGTCAGATGAGAGTGACGAAGCAACTCTACCTTCACGACTCAAGTGACAAGTCTAGATTTAAGAAGAGGAAGGGTGGGAGGGACACGGCAACAGGCCTGCGTCAGAGGAGGGAAGGAGGAAGAGGGAGGGAGGAACAGAGAGAGAGAGAGAGCAGGGAGGGAGGCAAAGGAGGAGGGTCAAGAGAGAAAGGGTGAGAGAGTGACAGAAAGAAAGAGAGAGGGAGGGAGAGAAGTGTGAAAAAGTGAGCAAGAGGTAAAATAAAGTGGTCAGAGACAGTCAGGAGGAAGAGAGAGACGAAGAGAGGGAGAAAGAAAGAAAGAGAGAAAGAAAGAAAGAAAGAAAGAAAGGGAGTAAGAGTAAAGAGAGAAAGAAAGTGGGCCAAAGTAGGGGTCAGAGTAAAAGGAAGAGGGAGGGGGAGAGATCCAGACAGAAAGGTGGAGAGAGAGAGAGACAGAATGAGAGAAAGAGAAGGAGAGAGAGGGAGGGGAGTGGGTGGGGGGAAGGTGAAGGGAGTAACAAGTTCATCTGGACCTGCTGACTCCCCTGGAGGCCGTTTGCACAGATCAGCCTTTAATCGCCGATGTCAGGAAACACAACTTTGCAACTTTCATCCTCAAGGCAATAGTTCATTTCGTTGCTGAATTTATTAGAAAATAATTGTACAAAACTCCTGGGCTTTTACATTTGAACACTGTAGGCTAGTTTATAAGCACGGTGGGAAAAGATAAGTCAAAGTTTTCCCAAAAGCTCCAGTGCACACAGGGACTGGTTCCAGGCCCACAGCATTAAAGCGGTCAGAAGAATGCAGGTGTAACCTTCTGGGCATAATCAGATTTGATTTGTGAATATGACATTTTCACAATAGAATGTGCTTTATTTAATGACCCTGAACCAGTTATTACACGTAAAAAAGGAAAAGGAACAACATCTCATTTGGGAGTCTGTTGGATTATCACATGGATGTTGGAGTATATTAGTCTAGGCTATTTTAAGACATAGTTTTAAGCTGCTTTAACTTGGTTACATTAGAAATACCTAAAGTAAAGGCTAGTTTGATTCGCTACAGTTACATTTTGACTTATAAAGTAATTCTCCTAATTCACGCACACGCAGTTGAACCACGTCTGTTTTCGTTCACCCTAAAGATTTCATAAAAGCTAAAACACAGACTTTATCCTACTTGTGTAAGCCAATGGAATCAAAGCCATGAAATAACGTAAAGTGTAAAAACGTCCCTGCGTAAAGTGTTTGAAGTGTCGCTGCAGCGTGCTGGCGTCACCCTTTGACGTGCGCCTCTCGTGTCCGCCGCCGACGTCACGACGCTGCCAGCTGATCGCAGGGAAGCCGGCTGCGTGTGTGGCTCGGAGAGAAGGGTGTGTGTGTGTGTGTGTGTGTGTGTGTGTGTGTGACGGGGCCGCGCGGAGGGAGGGGGCACTGTAAGAGAGGGAGGCGAGTGAGAGAGTTGTGTAAAAAAGGGGCTGAAGTCCTACGAAGCTGCGATCTCTCTCCCCGGCAGACTACGTGCCAAAGTGCGCTCTCCGGTGCGCCGTTAAAACACCGTCTCCAACGCGGGTCCAAGGCGAAGACGAGACGAAAAAGACCCGCCTGAGAGAGAGAGAGAGAGAGTGAGAGAAGCGCAGAGAGCGGCGCTGGGTGGGCGAGGCTCCGCGAACTCCTCTGGATCCAGTGGCCGAGAGGAGCGACCCAGCCCGCGGTCAAGGTGGGGCACTCGTGTGGTTTTAGGCTCGGTCTTTGCGCGGATCTGCGTGTCCGTGCCGTTCTTATCAAGTGTGATTCGGCGTGTGCGGACAGGATGACCTAGTTCCCGTGTACTTCGCCGGTAAAACGATAACCCAACCCTAACCTAACGCCACTTTTACTCAAGTCGACTAAAACCTCCCCAGATTTCCAAAATAATCTTTCTTGCCGCGTGGATTTCTCTGCATTTTACGTCGTGTGACTTGTGGCATACTAATGGGGTGCTTCAGGAGTTGTGGCTGCTGGTTAGGCCCAGAAATGTGTCATGGACTAGGCCTTTGATATGCATAGGCAGTATAAGTAGATATTATCACTCTGTAAGCAATTTGAACTCTGTCTATGCATCAGCAACATGTGGGCGAGTTGCAGTGTCATTTTGAGTGACATTTTCATCAGAATGAGTGGTCATTTTGTGCTACCAAACGCAGGCCACTTGACCAACCCTAGAAAATGTGTCTTCAATTTGCATAACTTAATGAAATGCAGCAAAGATCTGTATACAATTCATTCCACTTGTCGTCATGATAAGTTACAAAGGCCAGATGGATGTAGTGTTGCGAGTAAAAGGTGTTAAAAGTATATTATATTGAACAAGTTGGTGGCACGGGGGCTGGAAAAAGGAAAAGCCAGTGTGAACAGGTACAAACAGGAAGATACAGTGAGCAAGAAGTCAAGTTACTTCTGAGAAACGTTGCCAGACTTAAGACACAGTCAAACCAAAGATGAGTCAAAACTTTGAGGAACAGTGAGTGCTTTTTTTTTTTTCACATCTGATGACGTAGGAGCTTATTCACACCTTACCACAGTAATACAACACCATCATGGCGTGCTTCTTTTATGCGTTTCCTGCAGTGTGCGCGTGTAAAACTTGGGTGGGCTCTGATGAAATGAGTGGTTTGACGGGGTGGGGGGAAATGTCAGTGGAGCTTGGTGCACGTTTACAGTGTTGCAGCCCTCTCTCTCTTACATAATTGTACAGGCAGAAGGGTTCAGTGCGCCGGCAGGAATGCGCAATAGGCCTCTTGTCACGAGATGGGCCTCCTCCGTGACATAAGCCGGCCCTATCGACGAGCATCACATGGTATATAGAGGGCAATGTCACGGTTTGGAAAAAAAAAGAAAGAAAAAAGGCCCCCCCCCCTCCAAGCTGAGTCTCCTCTGCGTGTACAAGCTCATGTGTGTGGGATTGTGCGCGTCCTGTTTGCAGAAGTGAGGCCATCTTGCTCAACCAGGTTACACCCTTCATTCCTTCATGTTGTCTGTGTCAGAGGGGAAGGAGAAGGGATGTTAGGTAAAGGCTTGTCACAGAATCGCGGTATATTGCTGCCTAAATGGCTCATAAAATCCCTCAGATGTTCCATGCCGCTGATCTTTAAATAGCCACACGGTCCAAGCCGATTAATCGGTCGGGCGCCTGTCTTTTTCTAATTTCATACAGAAAAGATAAGGCGATACGTTGCACATTTCCCCCTGCAAATTTGGCCGTCCGTGTGTTTCCTTTACAGTTCGGGTCAGATCATACGCTGAATATTTCACGAGCTCCTTTTAGTCGACTCACCGACGCACAGGCGTGTCTCTAGTCGGCCAAGAATTTCCAGCCACAGCAGAATAGATAAAGCCTGGATTAAGTTTGGAAAGGCGTGTTTATGCCTTTTTTAAAATTTTTGAATAAATACGCTTGTTTGTTCTACTTTCTGGTGTGTGCATATCTTCGGTCGACTGCAGCGCTAAACCCAATTTGCAGTGTAATGGAGCTGTCACTACTGTATGTACGATGAGTCACACATACTTTTCCTTTTATACAATTCTCCGTACGTTGTCGTTCCGCAATTGCTAATAAATAAATGGCCAGCTCCGCTCTCACGATGAACAACTCAAGACAACGTTCATACCTTACTCCACGGTTGAACAACAGCTCAGCGTTATGTAATGGATTACCTTATGTCACGTCGACGGCACCATTTTCATCTGCGCACTGTGCCTCTTGTACGTGCCTGTATTATATTGTCATTTTTAAAAAAGCGTTTGCGTGTATAAATCTGTACATTGGTTCATTATTTTACTTGCTACTTTATTTATTTACAGTTTATTAGCATTGAAAAGACGTTTGAACTATTCTCATGTTATAACCGTTGAACTGCAATTCGGGAACGATTGTGTCCAAGTAATTTCCCTTAAATCAAGTCTTAATAAATAAGCGTACAATAAACCACAAAGGTAATTAATGCTACAGGCTCAGTATGTTTAATAAGAGCGTCACTGTTGAATTTAAAGGGTACGGTTTGCCCCGGGGCAGGTTTGCAGGACACAGTGCAGTTCATCCCGGACACTGTGCATTCGACGTGGCATTTAGCGTCTCCGCTCGGACATTTGTGCAGCGCAGAGGTTGCACAGGTCAATATTGGGCTGGATACGGTTTAAAAGGTGTAGCTCTTTGGGCACTGGCAAAAAGTCAGATCGTTCTATTCCCTTCCAAGCGCCGTTCTATCCTGGCTTCGACCGGAAACGCCCAATATTGCCAAACCGCTGATCCAGAGTCCCCTTTTTTTTAAAAACCAGATACATCAAATAGAGATAATGTAGAGTAACGTATAATCACCGTATCGAGTCTTGGGTCTTCTGTTTGCATTGATTTATGGATTTGATGATGATGCCCTTCCTGATACTACCCTTTCCGATTATGGCTTGGGACTGGCCCAATGAGGACGAGCTTTGTGTGTTATTATACAGCTTTGTAACGCTAGAAAACCAACATAAATAAGCCTTTTCACTCATACTTAGGGATATCACAATGCCACATTTTAGCGATTTAACAATTATTATTACCAGTAAAATCTTTTAAAAAAACGAAACTGAACTTACTGTAAGACAAAATAGTGTTAAATGTGACAAAAACAGCCAGTTAAATTAAAGTTCTTTACATTCAGATCTTGTTTTTGGGCCGGATATTGAACAAAAATACTTAATTTTCCTTCTAAACTTGTCACGATTATAATTTTTTTGGTTCTTAACGATTATATTGTGACCTGAATAATGCCGATTATCGATTCACTGAAAAATCTTGACATCCCTACTTGTACTGTATGTATTTGCCTGTAAATCAAGTTTCTAAATGGCTGAATAGGAAAATGGGACACCAGAAATGTTGCTTTTACAGCTGATCATCACATAATTGCTTTCTAGTCAACTGATTAATGTTTAACGTCAGATGCCGGCTTGGAACTCACTCAGTTAACAGCTCAAAGCACGTCGAACGAATCAGCTAAATATCAAGGTAACAAAGAATTCAGCATTTGAGGCTTTTTTCATGTAGCTCGATCTCTGCGCAATCAATCCAATTTTAGTCGAGAGATTCAATCCATCATTTCCAAATCATCAATAATATAGCATATCAGGGGGAAGTGCAGTGGTCGTGGAGAGCTTCGAGCACGTTTGTGAAGCCACCGCCCTGGTGCTCCGGAGGCCTGTGTCGCGCTGTGATCTGGGACAGAGCTTCACACACTCGGCTCATCTAGGAATGCACCTCATGATACGAAACAGGCCCGGGAGCGTTTAATAAGCAGGTGCTGAAACTCATGTGTTACTCCCTTTTTTTTTTTTTATTTGCTTCATGTTTTGAATTTTCAAATGCATTGTATTCATGTAGCAGGGATTAGAAATGTGATCGTTTGGCACAAGAAAAAAGGATTTATAATAACAATATATATTCTCGTATTTAGCTTCACCTTCAAAGAAAAAAAAAAAAAAACTAAGTAAGAGCACTAAAAGGGAACAAGTTGTCACTGAGATGCTAATCAGATACAAAAAAACTAAAGTATTTATGTAACAGTTTAGTCTATTGTTTGGTTTGTTATATTTTATATTCGTAGGGTTTACCAATGGACAAGGGCTAGGCTAATAAACTAGTTATTTGTTGCTTTACTGACCCCTTGTGGCTGGAGGTAGTACGTTTGGTGATAAAGCATTGTGTGGAAATTGGAAACCTTGAAGAAAAACAAAAGGTCCGGCATCCAGCATTCAGTAATTGTAATCTGAATGTACGTAAAAGGGAACTTGTGCAATTGCGTTTTCTTTTATCGTGGCCACTCGGCGGTAAATGACTCGACCCGAACTGTAAAAAGGTCACGTTTACGCTTTTTTAAAAAATACAGTACAAGCCCCAGAGTGTTCAAAATCAAAACTAAATGCATTTGAGCCCGTTTATGAGACAAATGTCCCCAAACTTGATTAAACGTACTTATATTCACAATGTCAAATGAGAAAATAGTTTAAAATTCAGCTGTATGACGGGAAACTGGAGGCAGAATTTCAGATTTGTCGACGTGGTTCAGGGTTCATATATCTGTAATTGCGGGATTTCTTCTCATTATTCCATTTGTGCGGAGCCTATTTTCCATTAGTCATTCCTCCCCTTTGACTTGTGCGACTTGTGCATTGCTCAACTGCAGAGCGATTTCAGACGCCACGCGACGCTGCAGTCTTTTTGTCCGTGCCACGTCTGTCCTGCTGCTGTTCCCCCCGCGCGCTCTCTCTCTCCCGCTCCTGTCAGCACGGCCTCAGCGTCAGATAAGAGCGGCGTTTTGTGTGTTTCAATGCGCGTTATCTCTTATACACTTGCATAAGAAAAGCCCGGGCGTCTCAAGGCCCTTTCTTCGTCTCGGTTTTTGCAGGAAATAAAGGGTGCGATGATATGAAGTGAATGAATGACTTCGGGGCAGATATATGATTGACAGGTGGGGCAGAAGGGTCACTATTTCCAAATGGCGCCTCTGGAATATATGCAGTGTCAGTTCCTATAGGCTGTAATAGATACTTTTGGCTTTGACAGGGATTCAATACAGTTATGATATCCTATTATGGTATAAAGACCCTTTAAAATCCTCTGTCATCAGAATGTTAAAATGTCCAGAATGGAGGCAAAACGATGGATTGGAAGTCTTACAACACAAAATAAACAACAATTTGGAATTTCCAGGGTAGAAATGCCAGTTAGTTTGCTATTTTCTGCCCTCCAAATTGTATTTGAGCTTCAGAAAAGTATAATTTGTGGTAAAGAACTTGATATATCTGTAGGTAAAATGAAAAAGTATTGCTGTGTCTACATTTATATAAAAATGTGTCCTGTAAAACATAAAAATCAAGATATGCGTCCATCATGCTCTCCTATTTTAGCATAAAAAAATATAGTAAAGGCAATAACAAAACCTTCACGTTAGAGGCTTTATGCCCAAATCAAAACAGAACAACTTGTGAAATGTGAAAGAGACTGTGGGAAACAAAATGTAAATGGGTTAGTCTAAAGTTCGACCTGCTCAGGGGACGAGCAGGCTTCGGGTTAAGCGCTCTTGTCTTTCTTCATTCTTGACTTTTCCTTCGTTCTCGTCCTCCGATCCGTCGCTCTACTCGTTCTACTTTCCTTCTGTTTGAGGAGTTAGTTGATCTCCCTCTTGCCCAGATTCAAACCAGGCTCTGACATATGCCTGAGTGGTTTTCATTTGACAAAACCACCTTGATTGTTCATATTTTGACGTTAATCCCAGTTTCACCTTTGAAATCCCTTTCACTTTTGCCTCATTTCTGCAATTTAGAATGTTTTTAACCTAAAAATGTTCAAAGGGTCCAGTTATTTATTCATTTGTACTTGGTTAATAGTTTATGTTTCCACTAAATCCAGAGTTTACCTCGCCAAAAAGTACATTTGGAAAAGGCTTCATTAAAAAAAAAAAGAAAGAAGAAGAATCATCAAAAAAATCATATTTTTGCTGTTTTAGTCACAATTCCAGCCACTGACCTTTTGTAGAACCTTTACTTATTTCACAATACAATAACTGCCCACTTCCACCATTATTCAGCCGCGTTAAAATGACAAAAAGCTATCTCCCAAGGGTTTTGCGGTTCTTCTGAAAGATGTGCCGTGTCTGGCCTTGTCCGCTCTCAGCTCAAACACATCGACTCTTTAGATCACTGTTTAACTTGGTTCTCCGGTGGTTTGTCGTTTGCTGGACAAGTCACCTGAGACACAAATATGACACCACGTAACGAACTCGATGGAACATTCTGTCCCCTTCAAAGTCACATTTGTTGGCTTGGACGCCTCAAACGTCTTCCTCGTCAAGCCCTAGTGGTCATTTTCGCAACTGTAACCAAATCAAAACCGCTGAATCTTCTGTTTAAGAGGTGTATTAGCGAGGTAAAACTGTAAAGTAAAACTAATATCACGGAGGGTTGCTCAATATTGCAGGATTTACAAGCTTAACTGTACACTGCAGGGCTCCTTCTGCTCTAACTTATGTAATATAAAACAGGAATGGGAGTGGCACGAGCTAACGTTGGGAAGCGATCGTGTGTATGAAGCGGGAGGAGAGATGTATTGGTCTAGAACTGTGAAAATAAATACATTTCTGGAACTGGAAAAAAGGAGGGGCGAGGAGTCGGTCGAGCCCGCAAGTCGGATGGAATTTCTAACATACGCAGCGGGAATGTCAGGAATGCAGGACAGTCTGATCTGAGAGAGAAAGAGGAAAGAGGGAGGAGAGAGAGAGAGAGAGAGAGAGAGAGAGAGAAAGAGCTCAGATTTTGAATTTCTAATAAAAAGATGTTTCCGAGAGCACAGGGGCATCTTAACAGCTAATCTGAACACCTGCATGATCTGATTTAGTTCTGTAATCATTCAGACAAGAGCTTTGACTGTCTGAAGTATGGCAGGAAGGGCATCTGGCATTATCTAGTCTGGGTCATGATGTAAATGGTTGCACACTGTCGTCACAATACAAAAAGCTGAACGATGCTAAGGAAAGTAGTGTATACTAGTTTTGATATTGATTAAAAACACTTTTAGAATCCAATATAATGACATTTTATACTCAAAATACTATCTACTATTAATACTTTTTTTTTTTTGACAGTATATGGAAGAAAACGGGTGGGGCTAATAGTTTTTTTTACTTCCTCCCACTCCCATTCTGGACACAAAGAAAGTCAGTATGTTTTTTCCCTTAAGTGCATGACATATGTTTTCTTGTTGTTTTGTATGTTTTTTCTCTCCCCAATATTGTCCGAATAAAAGATTTACAGGTAATTCGATTCCATGCTCATTTCAGCAAGTATCGATACTGAAATGAATCACATTAACTGGACAAAATTAGACCGTTGAACTCTTTTAGACTGATCTCGATATTGAATGTCTGTCGTGCTGTAAAAACATTGTGGTATTGAACGCAGTATCGAGTACAGAGAGTATTCCTTTGTATCAAAATCGAGTTTAAAATTGTATCATTGTGACACGTCTCTACACTTGGACACAACTTGCAGTGATCACAACTGAAAGGGTTTAAGATTGGGTCATTGGGTCAAACTTGTTGATGTCAGAAGCAGCTCTTTGGCCCTCTCACACTCTCATGATCTTGTGTCTTTTGTGCGTGCATTTTTGTCGAGGGCGGTGTGGAAACCAGAGAGGAAGCTTCAGCGAGAACATGCCTGACTCATGCTTGATTTTGGCCCCAGTAATTGTTCTTTGTGGTTCTTTATTTAACTGCTGCAGTGTTTTTAATTTAACTTTGGCATGTTAAGCTTTTTTTCCAGGTATTTTGTATTGAACTATAACATAAGTAGATCATCGTTTTACATTTTGTTCATTGTAAACTGAAATATTCATCTAAAATGGCTTAGTAACAGAAACAGGTCCTCCGACTTCCTGTTCAAAACTGCAGATCCGTTAAGCTCCGCCTCTTCATAGTGACATTTACACAAGTGATTGTCATTTACATGTTTTTATTTTTGAAAAGTGGCTCTGTGACTTTGTAGAACTCTACATCTATCACCCAGAGTCTTAACTTTTCAAATAATCGCGACTAGGAACAGGGTTGTGGGCGGGGATAGGGGGTAGGTGAAAACTGGAATTTTCGGAGCACTCAAGCCTTAGAAACACCGTTAGCTTAAAAGCTCATTAAAGTTTGATTTAGCATAATATGCCCCCTTTAAAGGTGAACTGTAACTTTTCCACCCCTGCTATTATTTTCCTTGAATATGTATGGTTATGTATGTACAGTATGGCATTAAATCGATCTGTTTCCATGGAGACAAGCAGGTGGCACCACCAGGTTACAGTTATGCGGTGCATCTTTAAAAACAATCTCTAGTGGCTCATAACTCCATCTAGTGGTACAAAGCAATACAACTAGAATATAGTTGCATAAGCTTTGCACAAACCAAAATTGCAACGCGCGTTTTTCAGTAAGCTCAGTATATAATATAGTAGTATATAATAGTATATCATTTGTGTCTGACTGTTTCCAAACGTCTTGTCGTTTGTCGAGCCGCAGACAAAACATGTGAAGAAAGGAAAGTGTAACTGCTGCTCTGTGCGTGTGGAAATGCCTCTTGTTTAATTGAACTGGTCATAACCTGCTTCACTGATGTCTCATTCCAGGGCATTATGATTAGACTTATTACATTATCTCCTTGTTGTAACTACTCGAGCTGCCTCTGACTGAGTTATAATCACGATCATTCACTTTCACCTGACAGCTGGACCCAAAACAAATGTTCTCTCGCGTCTCTTTGTGTCCTTAGATAATCAGCTCAAATCAGTTCTTCTGTTGCATTTACCAAAAATGCAACAGAAGTCTCCCTAAAGGTGCACTGTGTAACTTTTCGTGAGGGAGGTCTGCTACATGTTCAGATGTTAGCACTTTGCCTGGATGTGCCACGTTATGGCGTTGTTAAAAACACCCTGAAAAACGAACATTCTTTCTGTGATTGGGCTTGTACTACTAATAGGCCTAATAATGAGCAAATAAATAACATGCACAATTATTTATTTGATTTGGCTTTGCACAATAAATGTATCTCTAGTCATCTGTAGTCCCTTAACAAGTTTAAGAGTGTCAGGTAATTCATAAAAAAGCCTATGTAACACATAAAATACAGCTAAAAAACAGACAAACATACACCAACAACCAATCACCAGCAGAGGGAGCACCTAATCAGCAATCCAAATACAAATAAATACATTTAAATATTTACAATGTACGTTATTCCTACAGGAGCCGGATCATTAACGACTACACTTGAGTTTCGTATTCATCACTTAGAAACTAAAAGTTGCTTTACTACTGTAGTGAGAGCTGCCCCAGGACTGACTGTCAGAGAGGTGGCGGTCAAACTGTGCCTCAAACTGACCTTTCTGACCTCCAGAAATCACAGACCACATTCATACAAGAGGGGTGAAGGTTTTTGGCTCCAGCTTTGGATGTTGAGAATCCCGATAACAACAATAATCAGAAGACACCATGTCATTCCAACAAAAATGTGTATTAGTTGAGGTTAATACAAGTTTGTTCCATTTATTATTTTAATGTCAGTCACTATACTTTCAATGATTCTGCACATCTAGTTTGCAACATTCAGATCACTGCGCAAGTCGTTTGTAACCTAAACTATGTGTGTTTTGTGTTGTCCATGTGCTTCACACGGAGATGAGCCAAGGCGCCTGCTCAAAGTTGATTCATTGTGTTAATTTTCGAAATGGATCCATTTTGTGTCGAGAGTCTCCTCCGGTTACAGAGACTTGGATGTTTCTTCTGTCTGTGGTGTATAATTACAGAAAGATGGATAGGACTAGAGACAAAACAAAATTGAAATGATACCGCCCAATGAATCAACAAAACCACTTAAAGTGACACACGTTTGACAAATAAAGTTTCAAACCAGTATTGAATAAACTTAAGAATGGAAAGAAAATGTTTCAAGTGACGACAGGCGGCGAGGAGAGGTGCTGAGTCACGGTTTCAAAGGAGCAAGTCAAAGTGGAAAAGTACAACCACAACGTTTTGTTTTGTTTTTCAACTGTGAATTGTTGAGATTTTTGTCTGGTAATGACCCGCCCCACACTGAGCGCTGTCTGCAGCCCATGGGCAGTAAAATACCTCACCATATTCTACCTCTTAATGCTTCAGGAATGTGCAACTTGTGTGCGAGTCCGATGAGGAAGAGAAGTTTGGGATGTTTTAGCCTAAAATATGTGACTATAAAACAGAAAATATTGAATTAACCCAAATGTATAAGTCGGGAGGACAGCACTAATCAATAAAAACAAAACAAATTATTATTTTAACTTTTTTTTTGTTTTCATCCTCTGAACGTACTATATAGACAATGATCTTTGAGAAAATGTAATAAAGTGAATAGTTTGACTAAAATGACACTGTTGAAGTGGTTAAAAAGGCACCACTAATTACATAAAGGGGAAGTGAATAATATAACAGATTATTGGGATAAATTAGGCTTGTTGGCTGTTGTTTAAAAAAAGGGATTACTTATCACGTTGCCACTTAAATGATGCCATGACTTTTTAAAACTATTGTGAGATGTTGAGCTTCATGCCAGGTTTTGTAATAATGAAGAGGCAAATTCGGACCTGCTCAGTGTTTAAACTATGTGGGTCGATTAAAATGTATTGTGTAGATGTATAGAAGAGGCAGATGTGCGTGTGTGGTCATGTGGCTCTTCATCTTATTCGTGCATTTCAGATGATTTCACTCAGTTACTCACAGCTCAGTGGACTTCACTGCAGCACATTTACTGTACAGCAGTAGAAAAGGGGAATATTTTATCTTTTATTTACAAAGTGGTGAACAAAACCTATTTTTTGTTATAAATCTTTCCCTAAAAGAAGCATCCCAAATACTCGATTTTACAATGATACCGCCTCAAATTAAATTGAAAGGACTTAATAACAAGAACAAATCCAGGACTAAACCAGAACTATGTCAGAACTGAATCAGGATCCAAGCTAAACCAAGACTAAGCAAGGACTAAACCATGAGCAAATCAGGACCAAGCATCATGACTAAACCAGGACTAAACCAGAACTAAACAAAAGCTAAACTGTAAGACAGAACTAAACTTGGAATAATACTGGATATTATAGAAAGCCCGAACCAAAACTAACTTGGAGCAGCTTCAACTGACATACCAAACAAACCCCAACTGAAGATTTAACAATAAAACTCGGCTCTTATTTTTTCCTGAGTTGAATGTCAGCATCGCGCTTTGGGGCACACAGGAAATTAAATGTTTCTTCTTTGTTTTTCTCTGACAGGAACAACTCCACCTGAAGCTGAAGATGCGCGACTGGACACGGTTGATCCAAAATGGTGGACACACAGCAGTTCTTCACTGGCGAGCTTTATGTTGGTGTACACATGCTAAAGCTGCCAGCTGAAGAACTGTTCTGGTCTGCTCTGCCCACGGACCAGAGGATCATGGGAACAAGACCAACACCAGAAAGAGCTCCTTCAACATTTCTGATAAATGTTTACATGAGATTCTTATGGTTACAAAATAGCGCTGCAGGAAAAATCATAATCAAATGCTGCAATTATTTAGGAATTTAGACCTCTCCTAACATGTTCTGAAATGAAAAGAGTCTTGTTATTAGTTTAGCAGGTAATATCCCAGCTACTTTTTAATGTTGAACTTGCAAATCACACTTACAATATTGATCCAAAATAGCTTGCCCAAAACATAAAACAGTTTCATTTATCTGCCTGTCACTCTGCAAGCTCTCCAGTCACAGATGACTAACCTTCGTCTCTGTTTGCTTGTCAGAATAAGGATAGGGTTTGTATTTCTCCAAAGATTACTTCCATTCATTTTAACTTCCGAGTCCTCACACCTCATTTTCACACTTTCATCCAGTAACTGAGTTCTATCCTATAGTATTACAAAGGTAAATGGCTGTACTTCATAAATGATTAAATAATAAAAAATGAACTGGTCAGTGGCACCTCCTTTCCTGTATTTTTTGTCATGTATTGATTACCTTGTCACCAACACAAAACAACCTCACCCTTGTGGAAGCATGCCAGACGCGAATGGATAAAGAATGTCTCCAGATGCTGTGCTGATGATTAATAAACTGCCTCTGCTGAATTAAAACAATTGTCAATATTTATGTTGTCTGCTGTGGGTACTTGAATTATTTTAACAGATGAATGTTGTAGATTCAGTGTCTATGGATGACAGGTAAAGGCCTACGTTCTGGACAACTTCTTCTTGCAAAGATAAAGGAGGCAGAAACTGACCACTAACTCACATCCAGTCTCTACACTATGAGAAAGTTGAAATCATGTGACAGTAAAAAGATCTGATTAATTCAGTTATTCAGTCATTGATTATATCGACAGAAAAAAGAGAAACTGCATATTCTGATATGAATACAGACTAAAAGCCTGTGAGGTACAGACACATTTAATAATATGAAAAAACTAATTGACTTATGTTTTTTTTTCTGATGAAAAAAGGAATCAGAAAATAACAACTCAAACATTCACATGATGATATAGTTCCAACTGCAAACTGCAAAAGGTCAAAGATGTCACTTCATAATGTTAAGAGAGTAGAAAGTTGGAAAGTTTGAAGAAGCTGTATTAGCTGAGCTAGATATAAAGGAAAAGCATGAGGGAAACTGCGTGATTTGAACCACATAACAGCACGGTGTGATTAATAATGTGTGGTCCTGAAAGAAACATGACTGATTTAAACTCTGTCAAATGTGCTTGTGTGCTTGTTTTTAACCATACTAAGCCCATACAGACTTCTGACAGCTCACCTCTGAATCGTTCTAGTAACCGTGTACGCTTGAAGCAAGCTAAAACACATTCAAGGTTAATTCCACAACATCTAACACAAACAATCCCTCGACCATTTCCTTAAGCCAGTCATTTTACACTCTTATGGTAGTTCTTAAAACCACCAGAAGACGGCAGCACAACTAAAGAACTGTAACCAGGCAGAGTCAAAACACACACACACACAGTGGAGACTACCGGTATTCCAAATTAATCATTATGAGCCAAATATTATTTAAACTGGCCTGAATACGCCAATAATTAGTTTGATTGACACCCCATTATACATATTTAGCCTTTATGTTTCAGATCATAATGAGGGAGTTTCTAGTGAAATAAATGCAGTGGTGCATCCCTGAGTCAGCGGCGTACGCCTCCCCGAGTCTGTGGTCCAAGTTTAACAGTGAAGTGTCCAGCCCTCCCCTCTTTGTAGATGCTGATCCAGGCGAAGCCGCCGCGCGTAAATGGAAAGCTTTTACGCACCGCGCGCTCACCCCAAAAGCGCTTTAAACGTGTGGGAATTTTTTGCACTGTCACACGACTTGCGTGGTGCCGAAGTAGACTCCAGACACTGTGATGTGGAGAAGAGAGGAGTGCGCTTCTTCTTTACATCACAGAGGAGGCAACGGGAGGCGCGCGTCAATATAATTCGTTCATTCATGAGGATTTAGATGGAGTTGAATTAAACTGTTTTGGATATTTTGGACTGAATTGGTCTTTCCTAAAGTGATGATTCTGATGGGAAACAACTAAAAGCAGAGTTCACTTATACCAGAAGAAGCGTGCCTCACGCCCACAGCACTTTCCACAGTGATGGCCATCAACACTGACGCCACTTTTGAGAAGAGCGCCCTGGGGGAGCGCGAGGCATCCAACCCCACCGAATTCCAGGACACCGAGAAGTTACTGAGTACCTTGACTACGGAGCCCATGGGAGAGAGCAACATCAAAGAATCAGACTCGTTA
Source organism: Chaenogobius annularis (assembly GCA_015082035.1). Taxonomy (NCBI): domain Eukaryota; kingdom Metazoa; phylum Chordata; class Actinopteri; order Gobiiformes; family Gobiidae; genus Chaenogobius; species Chaenogobius annularis. The sequence goes on from BJKM01000651.1 coordinate 128,951, forward strand.
TCGCTGAACATCCGCGGCAGCGTGCGCTCTCTGGATGCAGACCAGAACGGTTACCGATCACCGCTAAAGTCCGGTTCAGTCGGGCAGCTGGCGGCCCCACCCAAGTCCATATCCCGCCTGAGCCTCGGTCATCTTCCCTCCGCGGTGCCCCCCGGGTCTCAGCCGCCCAGCTACTTGTGGCTGGCCGTGGTGTCCTGCTTCTGCCCGGGATTGCCATTCAACTTCTGTGCGCTGTGGTACGCCAGTGTGGTGAGTGACCCTCATTATTACTGTGAGGGGTTTAGGCATTAGCTCCAAGATTATATATTAAAAACTATATTACTGACTGCATCTATGAGCAATGGCTTTAATGTGACAGGAGAAGATACTGATTTCATCTTTTAGATTATTTAACATACAAAGTTTTGGATTCAAATTTGAATCGCACATTTTGTGGAATGAATATGTGTATTTGAACTGCAGTAAGAGCTGCCTTGACAAGTGAACTTGTCCAATGTTGTGAGATCATCAAAGTCCTTTAACAATTCCCTGTGTCATCAGTCCAAATCGGTGCTGAACACTGGAGACATCGCAGGCGCGCGGAAGTATGGGCGTCGGGCGAGGCTGCTGAGCTGCTTGGCCATCCTGCTGGGTGTGGCAGTCATCATCTTCATCGCGGTCGGCTTAGGTACTTAGAGCAATGGGCAGAATGCATTACACTGTGGCTCAAGTACTACATCAAGTCATGATCTGAAGTACTGTGTCTGTTTTTCCACAGAGTATCAACATAAAACACCCAAATAATGACCAGAAATTCCTTCATTTGCACAGAAGACAGAGGCACGAGCGGATTCATGTTGATATTGAAGAAGCACAAAACTCACCAAAGACTGTCGTTCCTCATGTGGACACCTGTCTATTAATGTCCCTCAGACCTGGGGGAAGTCAAGTACCGTGTGCCATTTACTTGTAATAATTGGAGGTGACGTGGTCCATTGGAAAAAATATGAATGAACACAATGCAAGAATAAAAACATACTCCAGTCAGGATGTAAACTGTAGACGCCACCAACCACAAAAAAGAAAGAATTTAAACAATAGGAAAAAATACACCAAGAATTTGACCCCCCAAAAAATGACAGAGTGGCGAACTCCTGGCTTCATATCCTCCAAAGACATGCATGTGATTGTGTTCAGAAATGTGCTCTAAACTAACTCTAAATGTTCATAACTAAAGGATGAGAGTGAACAGCTTTTGTATCTGTGTCAAACCTGAGACTAACCGATCATTGACCGAGCCACATATGATCCTAATCAGGAGTCAGTGCTGCACCATTGTGACAGCAACTCAATTATGTTATCAGTTTTAAAGCTGCACTGCATAACTTTTCTGGTGAGGTGTCCCACACCAGACTTTATGGCAGGGCTATTAAACATAAGGCCCGGGGGCCAAATCAGGCCCTCCAAGCGATTCAATCCGGCCCACGACCCATCGTCCAGGTATTACAAAATAATAATGAAATCTTGTTTGTTGGTTTAATTCGGGATTGGCGCTAGTTTAGACCTGGTCTTAGTTTAGTCCTTTTTTAATTCTGGTTCAGTACTGGATGGGCAATTTTGCAAAGCAACGTTGATAAAGCATTTTGTATGTTATTTCTCACAAAAATCCAATCTATCAGTTATTGATACATGTGTTGGGGATGTGTTGTGCGACCCAAAAAGTTGCAATAGTGGCGTGTTGTGCACCTCCGGCCCAGAGGTTTTGGCCCAGAGGTTTTGGCCCAGAGGTTTTGGCCCACCAAACAATCTGGCCCTCAGGAAAATTAGGTTGAATAGCCCTGCTTTATGGCTTTACAGACGTATTCCATTTTGTAACATATGCAAAAGCATATGGTCAACAAGAGTGAATTAAAAAATAACTATATGAAGAGTACCTTTTACTTTTCAGTTCAGTTCAAAAACGGCGTAGAAAGAAAGGACAGTTACCTGCGCTCAAATGTCGTGGAGTAAAAAAAGTATCCAATGCAAAAAAAAATGTAAGTTAAAACTTTAGGAATCTGTCACTTAGTTAAGTACAGCACTTTCCACGGATTTATTTCATTACAGTGCTATTTTTTTTTGCTCAAAACATTCAGTAAAAAAACCACGCATTCTAACTGCGACGCCTCTCCACAGACCTGACCTTTAGCTGGACCTGGCGGCGCGCCACTCTGGATTAGATCCGTTTAAAGCCGCACTGGTGGAGGATCCCAGGCAAAGCAATAACATCTCGGTACGCATCACACAGAAAAGTTCACACTGGTGCACCTTTAAATTCCCTCCATTAGCAACAGGCTGAACGATCCTTGTGTTTTGTTTGCGGTCCATGTCTCGCTCCCTCTCGTCTCTAAACCCGAACGTCGTGTTTGACTGGACTGAGCCTTGTGTCTGAATATTCTGCTACTTAAATGAAAGAGGCTGTTTACTGTATGCTCTGGTCTTGGCACTCCATTTCATGTTTCTACATTTATACTGAGCGATTGTGCCATAGGTTTTGCATGTTGAAAATAAAGTCCTGAATGAGCATGACCCCGTTAAAGTGTTTTATTAGCAAAGCGCCATGTGTACACACCAGAAGCAATATATAAAATGTATGTCTTGCAACACAAACATAAAACAAATCCTTACTACCTAAATTAAGACTTTTCTTCTCCAGTTATTGCAATACAAGCACGAGTATTGTTGAATTAAAAAGGTATAGGGCAGAGTGCGATTGTTGGTGAAAACTGGCATTAGTTGAAGGTGTAGAGCAACAGGAGGATGATGCAGACACCGATCACCGTGCCCAAAATGAGAGAGTCCCTCCTTTTTCGTAAGTTTATTTTTTGGATGAGGCCGTTGATGGCAGGGAAACGGTCTGAGGACAGAGTCGAGGAACACAACTGGGAGCGAAATCAAACCGCAGTCGCATAAGTTAGTGCAGGTTAGAGAAAAACATTCAACAAAGGTTAAGAGTTACAGGTGCAATATATCCACATTTAGATCATATTGTGAAGGTTGTATTATCGTTTGTAGTGAAAAAATGCTTCATACTGAACTGATTAAAAATGTAAATGAAAAAGGGTCACGTTGTAAACTTTCCAATAAGGATATAATGTAATATTTTAGCGAAGACGTTTTAAAACATATTTGAACCAATTTCTGTTGGACTGACATAATACCTGACTATAGTAATCAGGATACTAAAAAACGTAGATATTCATTTTGTCAATATTGACCATCCTTAGTTATAGTATTTTCCACTGTATTGGTCCCATAGGCAGCTGTGTGAAATAAAAGTAATAATAAAATACTAACATTGCACAGTTTAAGTGAGAGTTCACACGACATCAACTTCTAACTACTAAACTGTGTTGTTTTCATCATCTACGGGTCATTGTAGTAGTATTTATATCATTATAGAACACTAGTTAACTGTGGTGTAAGAGTTGAAGCCTGAGCGTGTGTCTGAGCGTGTCTGAGCGTGTACTGACGTGTACTGAGCGTGTCTGAGCGTGGCTGAGCTGTGCCGAGCGTGTACTGGCGTGTGCTGAGCGTGTGCTGCGTGTGCTGAGCGTGTACTGAAGCGTGTACTGAGCGTTTTTGTGCTGCGTTGCTGAGCGTGTACTGCGTGTACTGAGCATTGTGCTGAGCGTGGCTGAGCGTGTGCTGTACGTGTGCTGAGCGACTGGCGTGTCTGAGCGTCTGTTACTGAGCGTTGTTGAGCGTGTACTGAGCGTGTGCTGAGGTGTGCTGAGCGTGTCTAGCGTGTCTGAGGTGTGCTTGTTCGTGTACCGAGCGTGTACCGAGCGTGTACCGAGCGTGTACCGAGCGTGTGCCGAGCGTGTACCGAGCGTGTGCTGAGCGTGTGCTGAGCGTGTGCTGAGCGTGTACTGAGCGTGTACTGAGCGTGTACTGAGCGTGTACTGTGTGTAATCACCTGTGACACATTCAGGCGGCTGATTAAAGGATACTGGCCAAAGTGGTAACTCTGGTCTGAATGCTCTTGAGCACGCCGCGCTGAAATGTCATGTTCTCTTTGGTCGCCATGGCAATGCTGAGGCAAAATCACCATAAGAAGATGTTACTTTAGCCAAAACTATTCAAGTAAAAGTAAAAGAATATAAAAACAAATAGTCAATAAATTAGATAACAGAAATATCGCAAACTACTTGTACTACATTTTTAAAAGAAAGTTAATGACTTGAGCTCTTAAGCCTCAATACATTTTAAATGGTAGAGATTGTATAGAGATGAGTATATGTTGTTACAGAGAGACAGACGGAGAGTGGGCAGCCCCATTAAAGCTTACCTTATTGCATTGTCAATAAGACGATCAGAGCTGTGAACAGTGGAAAGAACACGGGAAATTAGATTCAACGTGAATCAAATCCTCTCTCAAAATGGCCGGTCTCTTAACGTTTATGTGAGAGTGGAACATGTGCAATAGTGAGAATGCACAGTGACTGTTTATATTTATGATATTATTTCTATAACCAATATGTAAAATAATACAGCATTTGTGTGAAGAATAGAGTTGTGAGCTGTCAGGTGTAATGCGTAATCACATCAGATCTCTGAGGATCTACATTTAGTAGACTTAAGTAGAAAAACAAGATTTTTAAAAAGAGCCAAACATGAGCTTTATATTCTGCGAGGAAAGACTTTCCTGAGTGGCAGCTGTATCAGTTATCACACCCACAGTTAAAATGCACTTTAGGCATGAATCCATACAAACCATGTGCAGCCAATCTTCATTTCATATTTTGTAGAGGACAAGCTTTCATTTGTGCCCAGTGGCTGTGGTTGGAGGAATTGTGGAGGAAGTAAACTATTTAAACATTGAAAGCAGACAGAGTTCAGGTGGAGCTTTGGCTTTCAGTGCCTTTTGAACCTGTCTTTTATCATATGTTCAATATTTTTTCTATGCCATCACATTATTAGCAGGTAAAGTAATTATTTATGAACACCAATAGTTTGCCTTTTTGCAGGTGTGAATTTAAAGTTTTTGCATATTATTAAAAAAAAATAAAATAAAATAAATCTACTGATAGTCGTTTTTTTAGTCACTGTATCGGTTTCTTTTAGATTGTCCATAATTGGCAGCGCCCAAAGGTTTTTCTATGTAAACAACCAAAATGCAACATATAGATTTAAGTTCAAATGTAAAGTGGAAACCATGTTGTTCAGAAAGCAGAACGTTCTGCAGTGAATAAAGAACGCATGAGTCATAGAAACGTAGGAGGTGGTCAGAGTAAAAATAAGAGGAGTAAAAATGCTTCTGCTCCAACATAAACTGAATACTGCTGTGGGAAATGACTTCTGTCAAACGCCTATGTAATGAATATAGGCCATTAGAACATCAAAGTAAGACTGAGCAGAAGTTACAGAACAGAGGTTCTCAAAGCGTGGTTCAGGCACCACTGGACATGGAATCCGCTGTAGTTCTGGTATTTGTTACAGTTAGAGTCAATTTTGTTGACCTCTGCCCAGTCCTGGTTCAGAAGAACAATTCTTCAGACCTATTTCAGACCTAATTCAGACCTGATTTAACCCTAGTCTAGACCTGTTAGTTCTGTTTTAAAACACGTCTTGAGTTACTGGTACTGAGAAGGGCAATATCTTGCAAAGGGGCAGAAAAATCCTAGTGCACTTTCTATTAGAACTTTAAAACGGTTTATTTCAATGTAAAAAAATATTAAAAGGCAATCCGTTTCTCCTCATTTTAGGAGTGAGTTAATCTATGATTTGAATAATTATAGTTATCATACAGCCCTAATTAAACCTCCACCTCATTCATGCAAAGAATACAAAGTTACTAATAACTTATTAATGAGGTCCCATTAACTGTGTGACTGTACAAAACATTAGTTCTCATGTGTTTTGAAGCTAGATTCTCTTGAAAGTTTTACAGTGTGATTAAATGATCTCTGTGACTTTAGTCCAAATCATCTTCTCCTCTTTAGGGTCAAATAAGAAACATAAACTACAATAAACCCGTGCTTTTTATTTGTTTTGTGTGTGATAATCCCAACAAAATAATCATGTGTGCTCAGATGTGACCGATCTGCATTGTCTGAGGAGGTTTTGAGAGCACCACAAATAGAACACCATGTGACGGTTACATTTTGGAACCCACTCAAGTGAGGCTTGGTGTGAAAACCATCAAATATACCACTAACATAAAAGTCCATGTCTTTGTTGATATCAGCAGTACAAGCATCTCCTTTGCAACAGTGACTCGTGGTTTCTATACGATATGAAGTGTAGCATGTGCTTGAGTCCTGTAGTGGACACATGGAGGCTGCATCAGCTGCTATTAGCTCTGCACTAAGTGACGCTGTGCAGCTCAAGTGTTCAGGGCTGAGCAGACTCCACTGGAGACCAAAAATCAATACAGAGCTTTATGCTTCCTCTGTCTGTGCATCCTCCTCTTCTCTCCTCTGCCGCTGATCACTGCTCCACCCTAGAGCTTCTCCTGTGTGGGAAACTGCACACTGTAATACTGGCCTTATTCAAACCATACAGCTCTGGTTAGATCAAGCAGAGGTGGAAGAGTCGCCAAAATATGCACTTAAGTAGACGTAACGATCATTTAAAAAATAATAGGACTCAAGCAGAAGTAAAAAGTAGCAGCCAAAATAATGACTTAAGTAAGAGTAAAGCAGTAACAGGAGAATCTACTACTGAGTAAAGTATTTAAAATATGATTTAGAATTTGAGTTAATGTAGTTGGACAAAGAAAACATTAAAGTCTATATGACAGGTTCTCCTGTTTTTAATTCATTAGTTTGGTAGGATAGCACCTGTGGTAAATATATTATATATTATCATAGTTTTACCTATTAAGTAGAAGTTTGTGAAAGTTGAAAAGTAGTGCCGAGTTCTAAAACCAAATTCCTCTGTGATGTCATCAATATGCGACGTGCCATTGAAAACAGAGACAATTTACACTTAACTGAGGCAATTTTCTGACGGTTTAAAAAATCATTCAGCAAATGGGATTATTGTTTGTCAAATCATAATTATTGTCAAATGTATATGGATTTGGCTCTTGTTTACAGTATGGTTGCTAGGTCATATTTGCTGCCCATGTCAAACCAGGAAGAACAAATAGGCCAAAATATTTAGTAAAATCTGAAATATATTTGTGTTTATTACGTTTTAGTGAAATGTGTAGTAATTTATAGTTTAAGTAATGCACAGATACTTCAAAAGAATAGACATTAAAAACAAATAATCGGGGGGAGAGAGTTCAAATTTAATGTTGTTCAAATGATACTTTTGTCACTATAGATTTACTCAGTGGGAAGAGTACTATTACTTCAATATTACTCAAGTAGGAGTAAATGTGCGGTGTAAAAAAAGTAGAACATCTTCAAAATGTAAGTAACTGTAACTGACCGAGTACTACGACCTCTGAGATTAAAGGATTTGTAAATCTTAAAGTCAATAAAGTTAAATTCTAAAGATTGCCAAATATAGAACATTTGTGCAATAAGGTGAAGTTAAGTTTAATACAATTTTTAATCAATATCATTCTTATATTTATGAATGTTTTATAACTTAACAGTAATCAAGTTATTCCTTTCACATTATTGCAATTTGTCAACCAATTTACTTAAATTGAAGGCTTAAATGTCATTATTTCAATGTGAAGAGTGGAAGTTTATTCCAGTGAGAGGCCACAAAATACTCACTTCACCTCATGCAATACTCTGGAAGCAAACTTTTGTCCGCATTCATAAAGAGTGTGGTTTCCAAACGGGAATGTGAGGCGGACAATATTTCCAGTGCAGAGGTTTCCTTATCAGTCGATCGGATGTTTTTGGAATATAACGTTACCTCCGACATCATTACGGTTGGGGCCAGATTCATCACAGTCATCTAAAACTATTGTATTACATCGTTTGTTGCTGTAAATAAAGATCTGCCATTTCAATTGACAATTCCCAAATGCACTGAAGTCATTTCTTGCCGTCTCTCTCGCTCTCCTTCATGTGAGAGACTCTGACAATATCAATAAAGTTAATTACATGTTGTGGCCAGTGTAATTCAATACCCAGGAAACCACTGATATGAACTAAAAAATATTTATAGTTTTGTTGGAGAGATGTAGCAGCACTGATCAAAGAATGTCACAGCATAGCATTAAACGGACGCATGTTATAGGTCAGATCTGTGGAGAGTAAGACCGTTAGAATGTGTGTTTTTCAAAGCACTTTTGGAAATAAAACCGCGTGGAAATTAATAAATGAAAGATCAGGCAAAGCAAGAAAAGACAATGATTCATAGCAATGCCCTTAATAACTATTTTTAATGTTTATTTTAAATCCCCGTATGTCTGCCGGTGTGATTTAAGTACTGTGAGCAGCTGAAAAATCTAACTTCCGCCAGGATTAATTATTTATCCATCCATTTATAACAAAAAGTTGCAAAGTGATAGTTAAATATCTGTACCGTTTTATAGTGCAGGCCAGGGGTAAAAATTTAAATTGGTATCAAAGAGAATTATGTTTTTGCCACAAACAATTGATGGATTGAATGAAATGGTGAAAAAGATAAGCCTCTTTGGTTGGTGAGCTTGTCTTTTATTTTATTTTTTATTTATATTTCGTTATTTCAGATTTTTTTTTTAACAAAACGTCTTTGCTTTCTCCATAATAACTCGATCTATACTTCTCCACCGCCCCAGACTCCTCCCACTACAGGCGTTACGTCACAAGTCCATTAACAAATTAAAAGGAGACGTCGCTCTTCCAGGATCTTTGACATGTCGCGCGCTCGGAGCAGAGGAACGCACAGTAAAACACTAACCTGCAATGACAGTCAAATGAATAAGAATGTGTTGAATCAAATTCCCCATTTAAAGGCATTGTTCCATTGTGATCCTGTGATTCGGTGCTTCTCAGTATGTTTAATTAAGCCCCTTCCTCCCATTGGTCTAACTTTGTCGCGATTGGTTAAATCCACCTGCCACTCAATCACAGTGAAGTGCAAAGGTAACTATGAACAGCAACATAAAACTGTTAAATGTGCATACATCTTGCTCAAATCATAATAGTTAGTGATTCCAGTGTAAAACAGAGGCAAAATTAAACAGCCAAATCAGTGATAATTGAAAATTGATTATTAGCGGAGTCGACTTCAAGATATAATGTGATGCTAACAACTGGTCGAGAAAAAATCTACAATATGTGTTTATGATAGCGCTAGCGATAGTTCAAACTTTTCACACCAAATAAGTACCACTGAACATAATATTTGGCTTTCCACCAGATCTAAACCCGGACTTTATCAAGCCTAATTTAAAGTTTGGAATCTCATGTTTTAGAACTACAAAATGTTGTTGTTGTTTTATAACAAACAAAATTACATTTAGTCGACCCTCGGATTCAGGAGGAGCAGAGTGGTTTTCGTCCTGGTCGTGGAACACTGGACCAGCTCTATACTCTCCATCGGGTGCTCGAGGGTTCATGGGAGTTTGCCCAACCAGTCCACATGTGCTTTGTGGATCTGGAGAAGGCTTTCGACCGTGTCCCGATTTGGGGACCACAGGATCTCATCTCTGCTGTTTTCAGATGATGTTGTCCTGATGGCTCCATCAAACCTGGACCTGCAACATGCACTGGGCCGGTTTGCAGCCGAGTGTGAAGCAGCTGGGATGAGAATCAGCACCTCCAAATCTGAGGCCATGGCTCTCAACCGGAAAAAGGTGGCTTGCCCTCTCCGGGTGGGTGGGGAGTCCCTGCCCCAAGTGGAAGTATCTCGGGGTCTTGTTCACGAGTGAGGGAAGGATGGAGCGTGAGATTGACAGGCGGATCGGTGCAGCGTCTGCAGTGATGCGGTCGCTGCATCGGACCGTTGTGGGAAAGAAGGAGCTGAGTCCAAAGACAAAGCTCTCGATTTATCGGTCAATCTACGTTCCTACCCTCACCTATGGTCATGAGCTTTGGGTAGTGACCGAAAGGACAAGATCGCGGATACAAGCGGTCGAAATGAGTTTCCTCCGCAGGGTTGCTGGGCGCTCCCTTAGAGATAGGGTGAGGAGCTCAGTCACACAGGAGGAGCTCGGAGTAGAGCCGCTGCTCCTCCACGTCGAGAGGAGCCAGCTGAGGTGGCTCGGGCATCAGTTCCGGATGCCTCCTGGGCGCCTCCCTAGGGAGGTGTTTCGAGCATGTCCCACCGGGAGGAGGCCCGGGGAAGACCCAGGACACACAGGAGGACTATGTCTCTCGGCTGGCCTGGGAACGCCTCGGATCCTCCGGAGGAGTTGGAGGAAGTGTCTGGGGATAAGGAAGTCTGGGAGTCCCTGCTTAGACTGCTGCCCCCGCGACCGGCCCGGATAAAGTAGAAGAAGATGGATGGATGGAAAATTACATTTAAATCTCTGCTGTTTCCCCAGACCAACTGAGTTTTGGCGCCATTTACTGGCAGTAGAGGGAATTACACAAAGGCTGGCCTCCCACTTCCTGGTTTAAGCAGTTGTACTGATTGTGATTAGACAGTAGAAATTCACTGAACAAATTTGGCAATGATTTATGGACTTAAAAAAATGCTCAGCCATGTCACAGATCGAGAAAACTACAGTTCTTGAGACGATTCAAAATAGTCTGCATTTCTCCTAAAATAGGCCGAAGTACGGCCGTCATGTTTGTTTTGGTTTGGTCATTTTGACTTCCGCCCAAACCACAATGCTGCTCTTTGATTGGTTCCAGTACCGCCCGTGGGCCCTAAATGCCATGTGATTGGCCCGTTTACTACTGGTGTGGACTGCAACCGAATCAGCGGGAGATGAACAATATGGAGTTTGTGAACTCACAAACATTGCGAGAATTCATTTTGCTGGCAAGGTTATAATATGTGTCCTTTAAGACTAAACCAGGTCTACAATGATTTATGGCGATGGATAAAGATAATTCTACAGCTAAAGAAAGACAAAAACAAACAAATAGATTTGTCTCTAAATAAAATACTCAAACTGCAGAGCGCCATGTACCACAGTTTGACAAACCTTGACAAGCCTGGCGTTTTGGCCTTTTTATTTAAAAAAAAAATATATTTTCCGAAGTTAATAATTTTATGAACTTTTATTCCATTTCACACAACTCACTTCCTCAGATGTTCGTGCTCCTTCAGGAAAAGCTCGGTGCGTCTGTTGTTGACTCCGGAGCCGCTTTTGTACGACCTGCAGCCAAAGGACAAAACACAGATAAAGAGAATGAGATTGACTTTCAGATGGAAAGAAGATATGGCTCGGAAACTTCTTTAAAACAAGAGAGTGGGGGATATCAAAAGGTAATCTTGGCAGCAGCCGAGCCCTAAGCGCTGCACTTTTATATCACTGTATCACACGTTACAAGAAGCATTTGATTATAAGATACTGACGTTTTCCAGGCTTTTCTACAATCAGTCTGTGAGGTTATCAAACAGATTATCCAAAGTCAATCAAAGCAAGGTTAATCAAATTTTTATACAGATTTACTGGAAGAGCTAGTGAAATACAAATTCAGGAAATGTTTTTTAATATAATGCTTTTTATTTGTATTGTGCAATTTTACAACCTGAAGGACCTTACAAAACATGGATGGAGTAACCTAATGGAGTTCAACAGTCCCGCCCACTTCTAAGTCTGACGCGATTCACCCTCTGTTCACCCTCGGGACTTTTTCATTTATATGCCATTTCATCTGTGGCTACTGGATGTTGCTCAAATTGTTTTCAGCCTAATCATAGTTTGAAGACATTTTATTCAGCTCACTTTTTTGAAATAGCCTTCTATGGCTGAGTAGCAACTTTAAACAGCCATAAAATCATCATCATATTTGTTTCTACTTTAAAAACTCAAATGCATAAAACTACTTCTTCTTGACAAAAACGTATATAATATTAATATTATTGTCATTCATCCTTTATTGGCCAGTATGTTCCGAATTGCATTAACTTACAGCATATGAAAGCATATCAAACAGGGACAGCGAAATGACCTGATAAATATTTTTTTACATCACATTGTGGAGCCAGGAGAAGTATTAAGCTGACAGTATAAGACGGCATCTGAAGGCAATTACTGCGGCGGCTATACAATATAATGCACAGATCTCTATAAAACCCTCCATTAACAACTTAAACATGGCGAAAGCAGGTCTCACTGGTTCCTATTAACTGATGACTGCTGATTATGGACTTCCTGCGTTTAAGGCTTTTAAGTAATTAGCTGGTCTTAAGCCTCCACGCTCTCCTCCATTTCTTATTTACACCAGCACCGCCCTGTTTGGAAAGGGTCCCAATTCATCGTGGCTGAACCTTTCACTGATTACATACAAGAGCTGCACTATATCACAATCTACAGCTATTGCCTGATCAGCAATATTCAGACATTTATGAAGTATAAATCAGAATAGCACAGTGGAAATTCCTCACTGTCATACATAAAAAAAAAAATTATATATATATATAAAAAAGTACTTTTTGAGCCTTAATTTATGATCATTGTATCTGTTTGTAAACCTGAAACAGACACAGTACTGGAAATATAGTTAGAAACGATCAATTTGACTTGGAAACTTCTGTACGTAGAAATAAAGTGATACTTTTTAGCACCTCAACAAAATGGGAGAACAAAGTTTTTAAATGGCATAAAAGCCACTTAAAAGCAAAATAACAGGCGTCAATAATTGGGTTATTTGTCAAATCAATATTTCATTTAGCAAAAAAGAGACAACATAACATAAACTTCAGTGTTCCATTTTTGAGATATTATTACTTACAATGTCAATATTCTATAACCAACTAATTTCTAGCTTCTGTTTTCTGTTAATTCTCCCGTTTATCGTGAGTTTTCCATTATTGGGAACTCCCTTTGACCTGCTGTAAACAAACTAATCTCAACTTTACTTGTATTTTTTTTTTCTAATTAGTCATAGTCATTATCATCTTGGGTTTCTCCTCTCACATCTAAAACCTGCCCAGAGTGGGTCGGACGTGACGTAATCGCTCTCACCCAGAGCTCGGGCCGAATGAAAGCCTTGTGGTTTGATTTACTGGAGAAGGCACTTAGCGAGCTCTCCCCAGAGAAGGCCGAGATACAGACAGAGAGCTGCAACAGGAGGAGGTGCCCCTCTATACTCTGAAACATGAGGACCATAATGATCAACGGATGAAACTGAAAGGCACAAGTGAGCCCCCTGCTGGTCAGACTACAAATTATAACCCACAAATTCAAGTTCTTTTGAAGACAATGATGTAGAAGATGTGATTTAGGAGCCATCTTCAGAACTCGCTAGCCAACAAAATCTCATAAATTATTGTCTTTAAGAAATGAACGATGTAGGAATAATAGCAATTATAATATTAAGGACAATCAAATAACAAATGTATTTGTGTTAAATGTACCAAAGAAAACTTTCCATGATCCACTGTCAATGTTTAGAAATAAGTGCATTTCTTTCAGCGCAATCTGAAATACATTCTAAAATGTCTTGATGATTTGAAGTAATTTTGTACATTTATTTTTATTATTAACAGGCAAAAAACTTTCTATCTTTTCAGTAAAAGTTAAATTTACACAAAATCATGAATGAAAAGTCAGTTAAAAGTGTGAAGGAGTTCTTTTATGGCTCTTGTGAAAAGTAACCAGTTGTTTTTTATTTTGAGCTCCTCAAATGGGGATATATTGTGACGGACTTCTTGGCAATACGTGTATCGATACTGAGATGAGCATTGTGAGACTTTTAAACCACAAAGTCATTAGAAATTGCCGAGTTCTACACATCTGAACCTACAGGCTGCTTCATCAAGGCTGAATCTGAGGGGCTGAAAATGTGACTTCATCATGGGACAGTTGTATTCTGATATTGAGGACATTGTGAACATGAAATTCTAAAGCATTTTGTTAATCTATATAATAAAAACATAATTTTAGTCAACTTTTAACAGTGGCTTTATAGGAAATCCATGAATCAGGAAGCATATTGTATAAAGTTCTGTGTATCGGGATACGTATTGTATCGTGAGGTACTAGGCAATACCCAGCCCTATCCTGTACTGTGTGTGTTGTTTAGTAATACTTGTTGTATTCTTTGGGGATTTCATTTTGTGTAAAAGATGAACAAATACTGTAAGTAAATTGATATACTTTCTGTCTATTTCATCAAGAGTACAAGTTAAAAAAGGTTCTTACTCAATGTCTCTGTGAACGGAGCCCAGCAGGTCCTCTCTTTCTTTGAGGCTGAAGAAGTTGGTCTTTGTTTTATGAAACTCATTTGAGTAGTCCTAAAAGAAGAACGGCAATCTATAAACTTAATTATTAAAACTAGAGGCAATAAAAGTCCTCGCCACAACAAACCTGTAAAATGTCTCTGTGTCGCTGTAAGGTGTGCATCAGTGCCGCATTATGTGGTTTAGTCCCCGCTGCGAACTCTACCATTTTTTCATTTACAGACGTTAACTTCAAGAAAGACGAGGAGAGCACAGTTCAGCAACAAAATGTACATTAAAAAAACAATAATGACAGAATCAATAGACACACTTTTGCCAGAAGCTGCTCAATCTCCGTGGTCATGGCCACCATCAGATTGTCATGAGACGATCCGACAGAATCAGACCTGATCAGAAAAAACAAGTGATGACATTGTGGACATAAGACAAAAATATAATCATAATCTCTTTTAGCATTTATATCTTACCATTTTTATGCATTGCTTTAAGTAATAACAAATTGCCAAAGCAAGTTTCTAGTTTGAGAATTTTGTTTGCAGACAACTTTTCTGATTCTGATATAATAGTCAGGACTCAAGAATATGAAGCTAGTGTTTATTAAGAAACATAAAATTCTAAACATTTCCATTGAGAACAATAGCATTATACTAAAAATGACAAAGGTCAGTAATAGTTAACCTTCTTTGGTTGATGCTCAGGCCATTGTTGCCGCTGCTATAACTTGTGCAGAGTTTAGAGAAAGAAACCAACTTCAGGTCCAACTCGTTTTCCAGCTGACGCGCTTGCTTCCGTAAATCTGTAGAACGAACAAAATGATTTACTAAAATTAGAACTGAACGTATTGCATAATATTTTATTAAGATGTAATCAGAATGAAAGAATTGACACATTGGTTTTTAATTTTACAACTCAGTCTTGTCTAGATACATATTATTATATTATATTATTACATTATAACACTTTTTAAAATCAAATCTTTTCTCAAAACATTAAGTTACTCTATCAATCGTGGAGTGATGTAATGTGTTTTAAGAGAAACAGAGTTAAGTTATTTGTTTACTTAGCTTATACCAATTCTTCTTTTCTGTAGCTAGGCTTCTCTATAAACTGAATAGCTTTGATTTATTGCAGAGAAGTAGCAGCCTTAAGTCTTTACAAAACTAATTATTAAATGCCGTATAAACCCAAGAGGTTTTTTAACTTTGTAACTTCCATCCACCAAACAAGCAAACAGGTTGTGACGCTTTCATTGAATTCCGAAGCTAAAAGTAAACTAAGGCGTAGGCTTAATGTCACGCACTTTTTATTGACATTAAGTCATATATTGACCCGTAAAAAACCCATAAACAATCAAAGTCTTAATTTAAACTCGTACCTTCCCAGTAGCCGCTGCTGCTCGACGCCATGTTTGTTGTTGACATGTCATCCTCTGCCGTAAAGATGACGCTGCTGTCGCAATTATATCTCAAACAACTTCAACTACGACCTCGTGCGGCGATCTACTGTAAGCGCATGTTTTTGGAGCCAAATCATTGGAGAAACCAAAACCCACCTCGAAACCTGCTTGAATCGTGTGGTAAATTTATTTCCAAAGGCATTGGGGATTACAACAATTATCTTAAATGTAACGATATAGCGCCACATTCTTCTCTAGATGTGAGCTACAATTATCTTATCAAGAGGGCTTATTTAGCTAACCCCAATTCAACTCTTTGGACTCTTTGTGAAGCTGTAGTTTTGGCC
This sequence comes from Chaenogobius annularis, assembly GCA_015082035.1. Lineage (NCBI taxonomy): Eukaryota > Metazoa > Chordata > Actinopteri > Gobiiformes > Gobiidae > Chaenogobius > Chaenogobius annularis. The sequence continues at coordinate 144,911 of BJKM01000651.1, forward strand.
TCTGAAGTCTGATTTACTCTCATTACAAATGACCACAAACTGCACAGGAAAATAAGATGTCAAATCCTGCCTAGCTTTTCTTTGTCAAAAATAAGGAGTAAAGGTCTGGGTGAATGGTCTGATGACTAGTTTGGGCATTTGCTCCTCTTTCAGAACTAAAGCCAATTTCACCCAAATGAAACATTTTAGGCTTATTTGTTTTATTTTTGTGTTTGGAGTAAAATCTGATCTAGATTCGTTCCAGAATGTTCCAGATTTATTTTAACTGAAAATGTGTTTTTTATGTTTTATCCCCTGGTTAAAAATGGTTTCACACTAAACCAAATACCACTTACTAAAGTGGTATACCAAAAAGTATTTGGCCTTCTGAATACCACCAGATCTAAAGCAGGTCTATAACCGAAGTAGTCTAGGTCTAAACTTGCATTCTTCCAGCTGCATATATAAATAAATATTTATTTTATGTTCCTATTTTACCCGCTTTCATAACAAATAATAATGAAAGAATGAACTGAGTCATTTGTGGTTAAAATGCACAACTTTCATTTGTAAATCTTGATGTTTGCTCATTCTCTTTATTCATCTCGTTATACAAAGGCAGTCATGGAGATCGCAGTAACACCAAACTCAGTGATTGATGTAAAAGACAATGATGTTTGTTGCCATCGCTGGAGCAGATGGAGTCTCCGCTCTGAGGTGAGGTCTCTGTCATCTGAATCTCAAAAATGTCCTTTTTTCTGTCTATCTTACAGTTTGCCTTTTAAATGAAGTTTCTCTAAAAAATCAAAGCCAAAGTGCTGTGAACGACTGACATCAGTGAGCACCTGAAGTCCAGCTCAGGACCGGACCGCCTGGACTAGCCGGATCAGTGGAGCCGGGATGTTTCGGGAGAAGGAGGAGCGAGGTGAGGAGGGCTGGGGAGAGGTGGTGGGCTACTCCCCTCTCAGTGCTGGATCCTCCTGATGGACTGGATCTGGGGGGTCTGGGCGTGGCTTCCGTACTCGCGGTAACACTTGTACTCGCCTCCGTGACAGTCGCACTCCATGATGTACTGGTATCCACGGTAACCGGGGTACTGGTAGCACACAAAGCTGTGGAAGAATGACATAGAAATGTTAGAATAAAACTACAAGCATAGACAATAAATTATATAATCCTGCATTAACAAAGATGAATGAGAGGTAGTCTTTTGTTGTTGCTGCACATTTTAGAAAACATGTAAAATCATCAGTTGTTAAAATATTACTTACGATCCACACTGGATGTGCATGGAGCCGATCTCGTTGTGCATCCAGCCCATGGCCTGCAGAGAGGGGTAGTCGTCACACAGCTCAAACTGACGTCCCGTCATGTTCTCCTTCTCATAGACGGTCATACGGGAGTCCTTGTGGTTCTGGAGTAACAACACATTTTAAACGTAATGTTGAAAATGTTAACTTGATATCAAATATTAGGGAGCAAGAGGAGCTGTTACTCACAGCGCAGCAGATGGGCCTGAAGGAAATCATCCTCTCGATACGATAGGAGTTGCTGCCCATGTAGGACTCAAAGCAGGGATAATCTCCCTTCTCCAGGATGAACTGCTGCCCACAGAAACTGGAGTGCTCATAGCCCACCCAGCTGCAGACAGACACAAGACATTAGAGGCTCTGGAACATGTCTGATCTGTAGACTTAAAGATAGTAGAGACACGTACGCGCCACACTCGACCTTCAGGGAGCGAATGTTCTCCATCCCACACTCCATGATATTCTGGCAGCAGGCAGTGAACTCCATACGCCTGCCCTGGAAGTGCCTCTGATCATAGACAGTGATCTGAAAGAGACAGGGACAATTTAGCCGCAAACTATCCAAACCGCTTCATATGTTTATTTGTCTCTCAGCTCACCTTCCAGGGACCCATGGGCATGGTGTTTGTGTGAGCCATTTTGTCCTGTTTATCAGTAGTAACCTGTGAAAAACATCAAACCAGTAACATCATAATAATTGATGATAAAGTCATGTGTAACAAACTTTGGGTAAAACTTTAACACAATAAATAATAATAATGATATTTCTTATGTTTACTTTTAGCCACTAAATTTGTCCAGATAATTTGCTAAAAAGCTCTACTGGTAACTATTCTTACAGCAGCCCCTCTCGAATAAATGTGGAGTTCACTGTGACGTTTGTCTAACTTTGTGACCTACCTAAAATGGTGATTGGAGTGTCGCAGGGTCCCACTGAACGGTCTGTGTATGGGCGGATTATGGAGGTATATATACCCCCTTTGGCCTCAGGCCTGGGACAGCCACGCCCGGTCCACAGCTTGGACTCGTGTCAGCAGTTTGTTTTGGCCTCCATTGTTTTTGCTCTGAGGGGTTAACACTGAGATTCAACTCCAAACAAAGAGCATGAGCTGCAGTCATGGCTCGTGTGAGGTACAGAGGAATAAACAGACTGTAATTATAATTTATAAAAATGTATAGTTAAAAACTCAACCACGCCATTCTAATAAAAGGGGTAAAGAGGCAAAATGCTTTGTCTGCACGTTTGTCCTCGGTCTCATTGGAAACCTTCTTACAAACCACAGTGACACATTGGCGGCTGTGACTGACAGCTTCACACTACAGTGCACAGTAACTCACTTTAAATGGTTAAATCAGGACACTTTAGAATGATCCATGTATGCTAATTCTAGTGTATTTAATTAGATATAAAGAGCATTTAGGGACATTGCCGTGGCCTCATCCTTTCATTCTGAACCGAACAATAAACATATAAGCGGCTCACTGAGGTCAGCACATTACCAGAGCAGTCACTACATTGTTTAAAGTGTACGTCGGACCCCATATAGTTACATAGACTCAAAAATACACAGAACCACTGTTACAGACACATGTTTCAAGACAGCTCATGAAATTGTTGCTATTGTTCATCAAGATGTCAATGAACAACATAGACAGACATAAGCATTGCATTGATTTCTGACTATATAATATCTCAATTAAACAGTTGCACCCTATCCGACATTGCTGTACCTGCCGTTTTGGATTGGCCCAGGTTAGTTTGGGGTCAAGGGTTTAAACTTTAATGCTCTGATGATGATGATAAGAGGCGTACGGGGAATGCACTATGTGAATGAACGTCCTCACAATGGTACAAATGTCTGTGTGTGTGTTTTTGCTGATAGCAGCAGCTCAGACCTGACAAAGGGACCAGCAAACTCAGCAGGCAGAAGTGAAGAGGCTTGAGTGAGGTGCAGCCTATGGACCAAAGCACATCACTAAATACACTAAATGAGTGTGTACCGTCAACTTCAGAGATGCGCCAATCAAACTTAAAATTTAACAACTTCCCAGTGGTTTTAATGTTGCACTTGCCCAGGCATAACATAATGAAAGAGTTTGGGATTGGGTCGCCACACCTCACTGAATTCCTATTTATTAAGTAAGCTAACAAACATTTTAAAATGCCAACTTCTGGAATTAGCATTCACGCAAAGTAATCTGACTGACCCTGTATCACTAACACTCATTTATTTAGTAATTTTGTCCTAAATTTGCCCAATTTTTGTCCTTATATGAACTTAGTTTGCTCCTGTTTTATTCCTTGTTTAGTCCTGATCTAGTCAAGGATTAGTTTCAGGTTTAGTCCTGGTTTAGTCCCAGTAAATGTGCCCCCTGAAAAAGTTGTTCCACAAGACTTGGTTTGTGTTAATGATGCCAAGATGACCATAAAATCTCTCTGTAAAGTTTTTAAGTAGTGTGATACCAATCTATATTCTTACATATTTCTAGCAGAACCAGAATGAACGTCTTCAGAAGTAATTTGAGCTCTTGTCCGTTGAAATTGAAAAATCACTGTCCAATTGTTCAACTGGTCACAATTCATCACTGTTCCTTCCTTAGACCTCTTTTGGTGCTGACAGTGACCAAACTCCACTCTTTCTCTCAAATCCTTATGTTGCCCAATTGCCCATCCAAGAGTTTGACAAGAAAAAAGTTAATTATTCCTTTTTCCTGGATTTCATCTCCTATTTTACGAATTGCCATTGTTATTTATTCTTTTCTGAACATACAGCAACAAAAACAGATATAAAACAAACTAACCTATTTAAAGAAAGAGAAAAAATATATATACACATACACATGCATATCCTTATACTCAGACATACATACACGGAGCAGCCTGTGTCATCTAAATAATCTTTTTAAGCAGGTAACATTCGTTTGCAGTTACTGTACAGTGCCTCTAGGGCGCGCCCTCTCCACATTGCTCAGCGTCTGTCTGTCTTGGTGATTTATGAACGGAATAATCTCCCACTTAATGACCTTTTGAGGTAATTGGCTCTTTAATCACGGCAGACAGAGACATTATGTAATTTACAGGGCACAAATCTCCTCTTAACCTCTCTCTTGTGGATTATCATATTTGATTAAGGCTCTCTTTCTCTCTCTGTCTCTATCTCTATCTCTTTCTCTCTCTGTCTCTATCTCTCTCTCTCTTTCTCTCTCACACATACTTTGAAGACGTACAACTACAGAAGAGGCACAACTACAGTAGGTGGTGGTAAATGCACCTTTGCACGGCTGCAAACCATCATTAAAACAACAACAACAACAACAATAATATTTGAGTAAGGGTAAAGGCAATTCTTTATTTTGTCATACGTTTTTGACAATGTTTAAAGTAACTACAGAAATCTAAAGAATGCATAAAACTATATTAAATTAGTTCCAACAAACTCTGGCAATGGGTGACTGAAAAGTTACATCTCAGTACAAATCTAGAGTCTGAAAGTCACCGTGTAAATGGACTCATTATTCATTCATTGATGACTTGAGGACGCCTGTTACAGCCTAATATCATTCAAAGATAGGCATTTGCATATCAACATCAGAATTCAGCCACACAGGCCTAAGGGCTGGGGGCTATGGAAAAAAAGCAATACATGTTTTCCTGTATTGATTAATCTGCTTCATCATTGTTTCATCAGTGTTCCCTATACATACTACACACACGTTTAGTCAGTTAACTGAAACCCCGGTTCTGACTGTAGACTTTACACCAAGATAATGATCAATTAGAAAACATTGAATCCACATTTGATTAAAAAAATAATTCATTGCACAGTTCCATACCTTTAGGCCCACTTAACATTGGCGTTTTAATCATTCTGTCATATATCTGATATTTTAAGGGAATTTTGTGCTGTCTATATTTGACGTGTGTGGTTTATAGACTAGACTGGATTACACAGACAGGGTCGTTCTGAATGACCCTTTGTTTCAAACCAATGCAATCAGACACATTGTTTAGCATTAGCATTAACACAATACATTGTCTGGTGTGTCTGTGTCGAGTGGAGTGGCGCGTAATAACGCCTTTGCGCGGCGCAGAAGCGCATGGTAATCAACTGCCGCTTTGCGCGCAGGAGACGCCCCCCACGCGTCCTCCTCCCCCCCTGCGCCTTGACAGCGACGACCATCTGGTGCCTCTGTTTCATTTGCGTGCTCGATTATTTCGGACTTCTTCTTTTGGTCTCTAAGCGAACAGGCAAGCCGAGAAAGCGCAGTACCGCGTTGTCTTCGCGCACACTGGAGAAAAGGCTTGAGCGCGCCTCGTCTTCCGCGCAGAAGGAGCGACAGACAGAGGCAGCAGCCCAAATAAAGCAGATTTGAATTAAGCAGCGGATAACAGGCAGCGTCCGTGTGCGAGCGACGCGACTAGTGTCTTGGGCTGGAAGAAGGGGGGCACGGGAGGAGGAGGAGCGGAGAATGAGCTATTCTTGTACCAGCAGAGGCAACAGCCAGGACGCAGCGAGCGCGAAGAAAGCAGCCGGTGGCGGGACTCATAATCCATCCACGGGCACGGACGCGGAGACAGGCGGCAAGAACGGCACCAAGAGCGTCAGCCCCAAGGAGAAAGCAGCAGCAGCAGCAGCCGGGATGAGAGTGAAGAAAGGCTCTGTGGACGTGATGGGGGTCCCGGTGACCACAGAGGAGGAGCTGCTCACGAGCACCGGGATCACACCGGAGGACGTGCTGGGTTTACAGAAGATCACGGACAGTAAGTGCACCTGTGAACGGCGCTGTTGTTGCTGTTGTTGGTGTGATGTTTGTGGAGGCAGAGGCGCTCCAGACTGCACGGATGACTCATACTAAACGTCATTTCTGTGTCCCCTCGTTTTACGTAGTTCATGTATGCAGGCCCCGGTGATAAAACGAGTCAATGCACGCGTAATGTGGATTAAACCGTGCCGTTAATCTATGGGAGAACAAAATGTGCTCTATAACGTTGTAAAAGCCTGTGTGAGGATAAGTTGTCTTAGTGATAATGACCACTGCACCACTGTGTTTCTCTGACTTCTCAAAATAATAAATATGTTTAATTAAAGGTGCTCTACCTAACTTTCTTGTGGTTGGTCTGTCTGCCACCAGCTTCTCTGTCTCTTTGGAGATGTTATTGCTTTCCCTGGAACGTTCCACAGTATGACAATAAACCTATCTATCTTGCATTTATTCAATTCTCCACAGATTTGACCTGTAACTTGACTGTCTCGTGTGTCAGTCATAAGTTGAGTTACGGTAAATGCCACACTGCGGAACATCTCAGGCAAAGCAATAACATCCATGCAGACAGACTCGTCCGAAAAGTTGGTGCACCTGCCTGTTTAACAAGGGTGGCAACTGAAGGACTCAAAAGGAGATGAATGAACGCGCAAGTGCAAATGAATGCGTTTGGAAGATAACAGCATTGCTTCTGGCACTTAGAACCCGGAAGGGAACGATAAGCGGTGCAGAGCCAGACATGAAATAGGAGTCTTTCCCTGGGGCCCTGTGGTTAAGATAAAAAGGCCTGAAAAATTGAAAAACGATTACTCTTCTGCAAAGGTGGTGCTGCGGCGGAGGAGGGCTGCAAAATGTGTGTCCCTACTTGCCCGTAACTAAACCTTGACCAAACTAGGGTAAAACCAGGTCTAGAACAGGACCAAACTAAGCCAACATCAGGACTAAACTAGACTCAAACCAGGACTAAACCAGGACAAGTGGGAACGAACCCAAAATGTAATACGCCTTAAGAGTAAAACGTGTATGGACCACAATTAATGTCATCACGTTAAATCACCCAAGAAACACGTTTTTTCCCCCTACATTTCTTGAGTCCACTCGATGTTGTGGTTGTGTTGTCCTTTACTGCTTTAGTGGAAAGAGAAGAGCGAGGTGTTGATGATGGAAAACATGTGTATCACTTTGATGCACTCGACTCATGAGACCGAAGCGGGTTATTTCGGTGCAATTGGCAAATGAAAAGTAGACCTACCCGACGTGTCATTTGGATTGATGCAAATATTGAGTACCAGAGGAGCCTATAGCCACCTGTGGGTCTTAAGAGAAGACACCGAACAATGGCAGGTTGCACAGGCCTGACACACTCAATTCATCTTGAGTGCACCATTTTCAATGTAATTATTGAAGTTGCACAAGAGGCTGTTGATTTCTTTGATTATGGCAAGGTCAATCTTAACCTTTACTTGTTAAATAAAGGTCAATAAAAAAGTGACCAATCATTTGAGAACACTTAGAAGTCATTAACTGAAGTGGTACATCTGTCACATACATATAACATAACATATTACATTACAATAGACCTGTTTACAAGTATTAGGGATGTCAAGAATTTTCAGTTCATCAATAATCGTGATTATTCAGGTCACAATATAATGGTAAGAACCAAAAAACAATAACTGTGACAATTTTAGAAGTCTTTTTGGTTCAATCTATTGTCCAAAAAAAGACCTAAACGTAAATACCTTTTTAATCTGGCTGTTTTTGTCCAATTTAACTCCATTTTGTCTTTCAGAAAGGTCAATCGCGTAAAGCCGCTCACAAACTTGAGAAACGGTAACATGTCAGACCACGAGCATGAAAGAAAATGAAAGATTTCACTATCGTCTGGTCACAATCTCCATAATCGTGAATCATCTTTAAATTGTGATGTTTTTTCTCACAATAATCGTAACACGAACATTAGATATTGTGACATCCCTAACAAGTATCCCCCCTTAACATAAAGTGCCACATTATATTACAAACACTCTTTTCTGCTCTCCAAATGAATCCATACACGCTGTTACGTACTCGCATCTCTAGGAGGCTTTTGAACACAAACGCGCATCCAGCCGTTAGCTAACAGGTGCAGCCGGGCACTCGACTATTTAAAGCAGAGAGCAGCACTTAAACAACAATCTTTCATCAGCACAATGCCATGAGAGTCCGACTGTTCGTGGGACAAAAGGAGAACTAAACGGGGATTTTGCATCGCATTGTCTCGTGAGTAAATCGATGTTATGAATGCACAAGGACAAACAGGCCTCGTTATTTACGGTAACGATAGCAAAAAATGCAGCTCTACTTCCTGTTGACATCTAAAATGGAATTCAATCAAACAGTGTTATGAGTGTCCACTTTAATTATCAATAAAAAGAGGAAGTTTATATTTTTCAGAACCACCGCATACTAATATACAGGGGTGGGAACAGTACTGAACATTTCTACATTAGTAAAAGAAAAAGTACTACAAATTATTTGGGTGAGCAAGTTTGACAGGAAATGATAATATTCAGTGGATATTTTAACAAAGCATCAAGAATGTGCAAAGATGTACCTGTACATTTTTGGGTTGAGGTTCAAGTGTCACTTAAAACATGAATGGACATAAAATGAAGCAGGAAAGGGCAGAACTATCACTTCATACCCTTGTTTGGAAAGTTACACTGGACATTTCGGTTCCAATTATTTTCAATCAGCTCTTTCTGCTGTAATTTTTAATTATTATTATAGAAAAAATATTTGATGTTCTAATTTTGCCAATTTGCCAATTTAGCTAATTTTCTCCGAAACAGTAAATCAATTTATTATACTTTTTTTTTTTTTTTGTCGTATCTCCCACATCTAATTCTACTTAATAAAACTACAATGTGTGCATGAAAAATACTACTCAAATTATAGTCAGAGAATCACAAAATTAAGTCTGAGAATTTTTTTTATGAACAAACAAACACCTTTAGTGAGAGTCCACTAGCAGTGAGGAGGTGCTGAGTGAATAGGTTCTTAATAGGTTATTATTCTCTTCTCTTTAAGATTAACAAAACAATATTCATTTGTATTGTTTCTTACTTTGAATGTTGACAATTTGGTGAGAAATAGCATGTTTAGTTTAGTTGACATTGTTTTTTGTGGTCAATGATGTATTATTTTTAGGGACCACTTCAACAGGGGTGTCCAAACTATGGCCCGGGGGCCAAATGCGGCCCTCAGGCTTCCTGCTAAGTTGACCCAAACAACAAAAAGTTGTGCTTTTTACTGTAAAATATGAAAAATGTAAACATTTTTATGGAACATTAATACAAGGGTAATATAACAAGTCTTAATAAAGGTGTGGAGGCCCATCGAGACTATGTCAAATGCAACATTTCGAATGATTCACGCCATTGTCCGGTCGTCTGTGGCCCTCTGCTCCGGATACGTTTCAAAATGCGGCCCTCCATGTAAAAAGTTTGGACACCCCTGAGTCTTAAACAATAGTATTTAAAATGATCGTAATTGTAATAATTTGGAATATCCGAGGCTTTTTGGACTGGCTTCCTTGCTTTGTTGGCTGTCTAATGCCGTCTGCTCGTAGGTGTCGACTGCTTTTGTTTTAGTCTCATTGTTTTCCTGTAGCTCTGGGATTTGTTTGAGAAAATGTGAATGATTTCAGTCTCCCACGGTGAATCCTGATATGGTCAGGCGGCGTCGTCACCGGAGGCAGAGGAACATGTGCACATCGTCACAACAACATCCACGCCATCTCTACGGCAACATGCCAGACACACCGTCACCATGGCAACACCAAGCGTCTTGTCCTGCGCACTCCCACACACTTCCTCCTCCCCCTTGACTCCTAATGACATCGCATGCATTTACACAGCATTTTTAGGTCTGATTTATTTATCTAAAGGGATGGTTTTTTTTGCATTCAGCATTGCATCCACTCTACTCTATTATGCCTTAGATTTACTAAACAAACTATTATAAAGTGAATAACTGAACTAACATCTAGTCCATTGCGTGAGTCTTGAGGTGTTCCCAGGTGTGTCTTGGGGGGAAAGAATCAAATTTGAATTTACAGATTCATAGATTTAATTGATAATTTTACCATTTTGGAGTGTCCAGAGCAACTTCTTTACCAAAAAGAAAGCACAGTCACCATTGTCAATTGTTTTTCTTGTTTTTTCCGTTTTTAAACAATACAAGACACAGAGAACATACAAACATTTTTACATAGTCCTAAACATGTAGTTTGGTGATGGGCCATTTAGTCCAAAGTCTTATCAAATGTACCCTTTTTTAAATTAAGTATGTGATTTGTTCCAACTTACGTATTTCAGTTATAATGTAAAAAAGTATGGTCCAAAAAAAAAAGGATACTGCTAAAATTATAGGACACATGATGAGATAATTAAAATGTCCTCTTTAAGTCGTCTATTAGTGATGTCATGATAGAAAACATTAAAACTCAATTTTAATACAAAGGAAAAGTTTGATACTGTATGATAATTTAATGGTTGTATAAATAATTAGACAATATAAAATGCTATCTGCAACACTGAATTTTTGTCGTAAATTTGAACATCTGTTGTGCCGGTCTTTGTAAATCGTTTCTGTTGAGGGCCAAACCATTTGTCCCGTTTTAAATCCCTTTGATTCAGTTGCCACAGTATTTTCGGCAGCATGTGTCTGCAGATCTGAGCGTCTGTCGAGATTAATTAAGATTTACACAGAGCTGCTCCTCTCTGGACCACTCCGATCCCAAATGTTGGACTTAATTTGTGATGACACTTTACAACGAGAGCAAAAAAAAAAATCTGTCCCTAGAGTCACCATAACTCACTGCCAAGTCTGACAAACGAGGACAGTCAAATAGTGAGCAAAGGCCTCGTCAGCAGCACCGATTTTCATTTTCTGCCTCATTGGTTTGACATTGTGTTTCATAATTAAGACAATCTTTTATGACTCGAATTTAACAACAATAATAAAGGAATATAGTAATAAATATTCACAATTCAGATGTCTATTATTTATGATTGTCCAAAATAGTGTTCAAACTCGATCTGGATACTAAGGAAAAGGCTCAATACTTGATACTGATTTTGATACCACAATGAAAAAAAGCACACATTTTAAGAGAATAGAATTTTAAACTTTAAACTGAAAATACTGATGATAAAATGTGTAAAAGGTGTGATTTTTTTTGTTTTTGTTTGTAGTTTTGATAACTGTTTTAACATCAATTTCCTGACAACCTCACTCCTAAATTCCAAAAGAGTTCTGTCTGTTCTGTAAATGTTGTATTTAGAAAAAGTTAAATGTATTTGTTCAAGTCTATATTGTAGAGTAACATTTACAAAAGTGTGGGATTGTAATAGTTATGGTGTTGGGTTTATATTCTGGAACAAAGATCAACCTGGATCAAACACTAAACATTAAAACAGGGTTCAGCCGCCCACAGAGCTCCCATAATCTGGCCCAGTTAAACCTTTGCAAATGGGCCAGCAGCAGGTGAACAAACCAGGACACGTTTGATTAGAGAGGCGAATCTCTGTTGGAGGGATGAACTTGTGTCCTTAACATTATCTGTTGACATTTCCGGCGAGTCTTCCTCTCATTATCAGAGTCTGCTTCTGTTCTGTCGCAAGTGGTGTTCATTATAAGCTTTTAGGTGTAGTCTTAGGGCATCGTATCATAAAAAACAGTAGCTCATTGAGTGCGTCCGAGTGTATCCGTTGTAACTGTTCGATCCTGTTAAAACATTTCACTGAAGCTGTGATTGTGCTCGACAGTCTAATGTGCTATTATGAACGTCTCTGTTGTTAGACACATGTTAAAAAGCTGAAAGTTTGCCCAGTTGCTGACTTGTCATAGAGTATCCAGGATGATCATAAGGCTCATAACCAGAATACTTGTAAACACATTTATGGACCAAAGTCTTTGTAGAATCTGGGATCAGAGTTTCCCTGATTCTATATGGAATCTAATTACATTTTCTGTTTGTTCTCAGTGTAGTTCCACTGACACGTACAGTCCAACTTCTGCATTTTAAAGGGCCTATATCGTGCAAAATCGACTTTTCAGAGCTATTAACCTTCATTGGTACCTCGTATATGTGCCCAAATTGTTTTTTTTATTGATTCCTGCAGTCTTTAGCTAGAGAACAGTCTCTATCCTTCCCCTCGGATGAGGGGCCTACTCACCAGGATGACTCAGCCTCGCTCTTCGCGAGGGTGGGGGCGAATCTCAAACTAAGCCGCCTGCATTTCCGGGTAAGATATGGGTGATATTTTATAACTATTATGTTGTAGGTGTTGCACATCACCTATCTATCTATCAACTATCAACTATGCCCTTGGGGTCGACTCTGAAACGGGAAAAAGAGCATTATATAGGATCTTTAAACAATCAAATATGTGAATACTATATATCTGTTTTTTCTTGTATACAGTGTTTGCCTGCTACTTTTTCCTCTCAATCACTCACCTCTCAGGTCATTGCCCTCTTTCATCACTTCACTTCAGCTCGTGCGGATCCTGTTAATGCTTTTGAATAAATGTGAACTGAACTCTGACATGCGCATCTTTACTGGCTCATTTTAAGGTGACGCGCTAAGGTACTTGTTCTGCTTTACACTCAACGTTATCCCTGTGACCCACAAACAAAAAACAGGGGTACCATTGATGCGTGAAAGTGGTCATTTGCTCTTTGACTGGTTACATTTTTATGTTATCTAAATGAACAGAATCCCCTTTTTTATACTGCTTAATACACCAGTAGGTTGCAGTGATGGACGGGCAAGCAAACTTGGGATGTTCATCAATATTTAGTAGATAACATTTGCACGCAAACATCCAAGATTCCCACACAGATTTATTCTGCGTGGTTTGAGGCTGTGTGGTCCTCAGAGCGCATGCGCAGCCCTCTAAAACTATCTGCTGTCCGCACGACACCGTAATACACCTCTCGCTCTCATGTCTCTCACTCAGTTTTCCTCTTGGGGCATTGACTATTAGCACAACATCAGCAGCTTTCGGTGTTGCTGTCAGACCAAGCTTTTGTTGATTAAGTATAAATTCACCTCACACCTTTTTTCTTGCAAAGGGAGGTTGTTGTCCTTCTAAATCTTTGTCAAACATAGCACGACTCAACACTTTGAGATGAACTGACCAGACAGTGTGATGCTGACTGCCGCCCCGCTCCACTTTAGGAAGCTTCGTGTGGCGAGATTGTGACATAAATGCATAAAAATAGGATATAATTAGCCCGAGAGCAAAGCAAAATAATCCTCTGAGATTCATGAACGCAGCCAAAAAGGCGCAGGAGCCTTCGTGTGATGACTTGAGTATGAAGTAGGCATTAACCTTGTGGCAACAGATGTTTGCAAAGAAGCTGATTGTTTTTATGTCTCAAGGAAATGTCTTTATCGTCTGTACTTTTTTCTTGCTCGTATGGGACTTTTTTTATTAGTTCGTTGCTGTACAATAATATTTTAGTTGTAGAAGTTTGATGAAGTAATATAACTTATATACTCATTATACTCATAGCTCATTATACTCATTAGACTCATTATGATAAATAATAATACATCTTTATTTATAGAGCTCTTTTAAAAACAAGGTTTACAAAGTTTATAGGAACAATATGAAATACATAGAAGAGACAAAGAGATGCAGTGAGGAAGTCAGAGAACAATCAGACGATGGAGAACACACAGCAGGAAGAACGCAGTCAATAAATACAACTGGATTTAAAGGAGTTCATTTGATCAAAGTGAGTTGAAAGAATTGATTTAAAAGATGATGTTACAGATGATGCTAGCCTTATTGCCACAGGCAGGTGGTCCCAAAGCCGAGGAGCCCGGACCGAAAAGACCAATTTGGTGCTCGACCCAAACGAGCTTTCAAAGTGATCAGTAAAATCTTAAAATCAATTCTAAAATGCACAGGGAGCCAGTGGAGGGACGCTAAAACAGGGGTAACATGTCAGCGTCTGTTAAAAGCAGTGAGAAGTCGAGCTGCTGCGTTCTGAACCAGTTGGAGGCGAGGGATGGATTCAGGGAGCGGAGGGAAGTGCAGTAGTACAGAGCGTTAGTCACTATAGTCATTTTAGACACTAACTTAGTGTTTCATTCTGCCATTTATGTGTTGCAGCTCAAGTTTTTAATGATATTGTACGGTACATTTAGAAGGCTTCATGGGTTTGTCCTGCTTTAGGGTTATTGTAGCAGTAGTTTCAATATTACAGTTAATTGTGATATATTTTTTGCCTAGGAGTGAGCGATAGGGACAAAAATAAAATCTACCTGTACCTGTTTTGCTTTGAGGTTCAAGTGTCGCACAAAACGTGAATGGACCATAAAATGAAGAAGAAAAGAGCGGAAATATCACTTTTCTGTTAAATTTATTTTTACTCAGCTCTTTTAGCAGTCATTTCTAATTGTTTTGTTTTAAAGTTGATGTACTCTATATTCACATTTTCTACAAAACAGTTGCGTCGTTATCAGTTTTTCCATCTAAATCTCCCACTTTTTCCTTGCTCTTGTATGACGTGAACACCACAGAGGATGAAGAGTGAATGAATATAGCAATATAAAGCGTTGTGATGTTTACAAAAGATAAATATCAATGGACAAAAGTTGTTGCTTTTATTGCATTTTTAAATTTTAAACTGAAATGTTACTGCCCATTTGCCAATTTTGTTGCTAAGGCTGCACTTAAGCCAGGGGTGTCCAAACTATGGCCCTCAGACCAATTTTTGTTGGCCCCCAAACTTCCTGCTAAATTGGCTCAAACAACAAAAAGAAGTACTATTTACTGCAAAATTGAAAAATTCAAACATTTGAATGTTATACCAATCTAATACTAACATCCCAACCTAATATTAATGTTCCAAGTCTTAATAAAGGTGTGGAGGCTCATCAAAACTATGTTTGAAGCTTCACTTCATGTCATGTTGTCTGTGGCCCTTCGGCCTCCGGAATACAATTCAAAATGTGGCCCTCTGTGAAAAAAGTTTGGACACCCCTGACTTAAGCCAATGTTACTTAAGCGTCACATGTGCCTCCAGGTGATCTACGACAGAGTCCAAAATCCTGCAAAACCTGTGACCTGTGATTGACCTTTTCACCTAAACTCAGTCGAATTAATTTAGCCTAATCTGCGGCAAACAACACAACACATGTGTACGCACTGCCTCTGTAACTGCTGCCACTGAATTATAGCAGTACTTTTTAAACAGATGTATAGATATTATTTGTTGCACTTTTTACACCATCACAGTGAACAGAAGCTGATAATCTCACTTTATCCCGTTAGTTTCCTGTGTTGTCATGTTGTGGTTGCAGTGGTACGATTAAGAACATAAGTTGTTTTTGGCACAACGTTGTTTGTTTTGGCCCTGGCACTTTGGTAAACACGCCTTACTTCGTCATCAACCAACCCAACATCTAGTATGTGTATTTCTACAGCAAAACTACTTACCACTGCCTGTGTCGGTGCCTGTCCTGGACGAAAGGAGAAGATTGTGTGTGCCATGTAAAAAGGAAGTTCAAGAAATAATCTACAATAACTAGAACTAGAACATTTTTTATCCTTTGTTTTGTTTTTATGTTTCTTAGTATTTAATTGAATCAACTTGCGTCCAAAGATTTATATGGGCCACTGTAACGTTAAGGCTAATTTTCTAAATATGAAATGTTTTTTGTTTTTTTTTAATGTTACATGCATCAAATTTACCAATATTGGACTTAACAAGATCATACAGAGAGATTTGTTGGTATCTATTTTTAAGTCTGATTGATTGAAGATTTAGTAAATTTTTTAGCTCCAATTTTAGTCGGGTCTATTTTACTCAAATACTACATAAGAAATCCAAAATGTCAACAAAATGAAGCAAGACATTTAAACCTCTGTCTATGTTTTGGATTGATATGTCCTAATGTGTGCAATGTTGGCCATTTTACACATAACCCGAACTAAAATATTACACGATGAAAAACTACACAAGTAAACTACAGAAGTTGTTTCAAATTGATTAAATTCGAGACACTTTTCTATTCGCCTGCAGTGCCTCACCTGTTATTTGTCCTCTTAAATCACAGTTTAGTTTAGAAAAAGATATCAAACTATTTCTATGACTCGATTGTATGTTTGACGCAATGTGGACAAGAAAAGTACTATTATATTTGAATGTAAAAGGTGGAATAAACTCACTCCATCCCATTGAAGTCCACATTAATCCTTTATAAATTCTCAATAAAACAATTAGCCAACTGATAAAAAGTAAGACACTATCGACTGACTAATCGTCTAATCTAAAGCCCGAGAGCTCTAAAGAACCGAGTTTGGGCCTGAGCAATGTGTTACTATGAACTACTTCAGTGTATCAGCAGCACCAGTTTTATTTAAGAGTTGTTTGGTCTGCCATTTTTTAATTGCTTTCTTGAATCGTGAGCATGTCAAACGCGTAAAACAGTGACATTGACCTAAAACCTCCCCCGTCACAGAAAACGTCACAGTATATTGATATTGATGGTGCATGTGCGTTTGTCAGCCCTCCCTGAGTGTGGGCTCCGGCGGGACAGTAATGAGCGCTGACACAGGCTGGAGATGGCAGCAGGGATTAGAGACCAGAAATAACCCTCCTCTTCAGCCGCCACCACCGCTGTGCTCTGCGGATGGATAACAACATCCATATTTTGTACGTGCTTTATTATTTGCAGTGTCTATTGTCGTTATGTTGCCCTTTTTTCAAAATCAAGCACTTCAGAAATGTCCAAATAGCGACTGCGTACATGGTAAATTTGTCTAACTAGCTTGTTAACTCGATGTAGGTGAAAGTATTGTGTCAAAAAGTATGTTAAAACACATTCTGACCGGAATGTACTGTGACATGAAATGTATTTATTTAAATGTTTGCAGTAAAAATACATTAGCCTTGATTAAATCTCGTTTTTTCTCTCTGTCTAGTTTGTTTTAATACAACTGAAATTATTAAGCAAATAAAAACATAACATATATTGATATTGCAGTACTTCACAGTCCATCGTGCGTGTTGTTTTGTTTTGGTATTTACACTATTCTATGCCTAGCAGAGCTGCAACTAATTATTTATTCAACTTTTATTGTCATCCTCAATTATTGCTTTGTACACACTGTATGACATGAGCTGGGGAAAAGGTTTTATTACCAAGACAGAGCTGTGATTAAATCAAAATAGCACAGCAAGAGTGTACATTTTGTGATTCTATTTGTTCTGTTTTAAATATATTTGTAGAACATTTCAATCAAGAGGTCTTCAGTTAGACTTCTTTGTTCATCTGATTCAGTTTCCTTTGAATGATTTCTTTGTTTCAAAAAAAAGAAGGTTAATGAAATAATTGTTTTACGAAGAAAAAATACATTGGACTAAAGTAATCTGATGTTGCAGTCCGGATACTGAGATATTGTTTGTTTTAATATACACAAACCTTGGCCTGTCACAATAAAATGTTTGAAGAATATATATTTTTGCTACAGAAAAATATCACGATAAACGATAACGCTGAAACACAGCTGACTTAATAACCTGAAGCGGGTGTAGAAAATGTGGCCAAGAAAAAATAACGGGCTCAATTTAACACTTAAGTAGTTAATTCTGGTTGCTCTTATTTGTTATAGATGTTAATTATTGGACAAACTACAGTCCAGATGTTATTATATAGGTCTAATATTATAAAGAAAAGGTATACGCAATCATATATTAAAGTCGATATAGTATTAATGATCTATCATGTGGTATTGTCATGTATTTTGATGCTATTTCTCTGTCCTGCCATCTCGTCTCTGTAACTACCTCTCTGTAAAACGTGCCCCCCTTGTCCCCGTCAGATTACCTGTGCAGTCCGGATGAAAACGTCTTCAACATCGACTTCACCAGGTTCAAGATCCGGGACATGGAGACCGGCACGGTGCTGTTCGAGATCACCAAACCTCCATCCGCAGGTCAGACATGCAGGCGACAGTTCACACACAGGGAGAACGTCATGACCGTCTCCTCAGATGTCCACTTTTCTGCCGGTCTCCAAAGTTCGCGTCGTCCTGGAATGTCCCACAGTAGGGGGACGTTCAGCTTTAAACCGGTCTATCTTGCATGTATTCCGTCACAGTTTTTCTTTGTCGCCTCTCCACAGATCTGCCCTGTAATTTCGCTTGTTCGTCTGCGTTGAGCGTTAAAGCCGTGAAACATACCGGGGAATAGGGCTGCACGATATATCTCAAAAGTATTGACATATCGCAATATTTTCTGATGGCAACAAAGTACACATATTGCAATAAAACACTGGACCTCCATCTGGCAGAAATGTACTGTTTTTAAATAAAATAAAAACTCAGATTGTAGTTATTATTTGACTAAAGTCGTTAATTAGACTTGATTTAGTCTTGGTTTTGTTAATGTTAAGCTTTCTGACTAGTAAATTAAAGCGTGAACATTTTAGTTTCACTATAACTGACAATATTGTGACAAAAAGTTTCAATAACACATAGGTTCCCCTTCTGACAGAAATGCCCGTTTTTTTTAAATGATAAAAGTTAAGAAAGGTTGTTTTTAGTCATGGCTTTAGTATTTTTTTATATATTAGTTATATCGCTTTCAGATAAAGCCGGAGAAAAGCGAGAAATCGACCCAAACGCAGGGAGGTTTGTCCGATACCAGTTCACTCCAGCGTTTCTACGACTGAGACAAGTCGGGGCCACGTGAGTCATGGAGTAACCAGTCAATGATACTAATAATGATCATTTATTTCACCGTTTAAGTCGTATTCCTCATTTTGTTCTGGTTTTTGCAGAGTTGAGTTCACCGTTGGAGACCTGCCCATTGAAAACTTCCGGATGATCGAGAGGCATTATTTCAGGGAGAAGCTGCTGAAAAGTTTTGATTTTGAGTTTGGCTTTTGCATGCCCAACAGCAAGAACACGTGCGAGCACATCTACGAGTTCCCTCCACTGTCAGAGGACACCAGTAAGTCACACTGTTTTTATCAATCCAGTGTCTCAAAAGCCATTCGACGGCTATCAACCCTGCTGGTTTTTATGGTAACGCATGAAAAATGTGCAATGTCGAGTGGTTCACAACTTTTATTGTCATGAAACAAACCCAAACCGTTCTTTTTATTATTGTATTATTGTTTTTCAGAATTGGACTAACCCAAACTGTTTCCTAACTTTAACCAACCATGTTCCCAAACCTAACCCAAATCCTAGTCTTTACTATGGTCACGAGGTATAAAAAAGAAGGAATATAATCCCTTACAGTACAGAATATAAACTGAATATCTAGCGTTGGTTAAAAAAGACTTGTAGTCTTAATAAGTTTATGATTTTAACTGGTTCCAATATCATTTTGCTGAACTCCTTGAAAGCTAATTGGTCAATGGAGTAAGTGCAGGTTTTGAAACATGTCAAAAACACATCTGGAAACATGTAAAAAGAAAATTAACTAGTAAAAAAAATTCAGAACATAAAATAAATCTTCCACATCAAATTTGTATCTAATCCATTGCAGTGTAGTAAAAAGCAAGTCACTTCTCTCAACAAAGCAGCAGATGGCGCTGGTCTTCTGAGCGGAGCTCGAGAGTGGAGTTCACACAAAAGACACAAAAGGGACACAAAAGTTATTTCTGCTGTTCTGTACCATTTTGCAACTTTTCACACTACAATCTACAGTCTGTGTTGTCATTTTGTTATTTTATGGGTTTTAAATTTCACTGACTCGTATTATTCTGAGGTGGGGGAAGTTACATTTACTTTCTGACACGATACTTTTACTCCTATTTGAGTCAAATTGTTTTTAAGTTCTCTTACTCGAGTAAAAGTTTTGGTTCCTCTTCTCTGTGAGTAAATCTACTAGTGACAAAAGCTTTATGATGACAATATTAAATTATTTGAACATTTATGTTCCCTGCGCCGCTGCTCCAGATATGATTTAGCTTCATTCATTTTTGTGTCTGTCCCATGAATATACCGGTATTTTTGCTTTATCTGATGTTTTGTCCTTTTAAAGCAGCAGATGTTGCGTCCAAACAGTCACTCTTACTTGACAAATCGTTTCCTCAAATACTTATTGACTCTTATTTTCTTGGAGCACTATTTTGTACTTTTACTTGAGTAATGTTATTAACTTTCATTAGAAAATAACAATTATTTATTGATGTGAGACGGACGCTGGTGGGCCATGGACGGCTCGGACTGCAGAACTTCTTTGCGATCTGCCCAGCCGGTTCAGGACCCCCTTCCTCTTAGAAGATTGAATGCTGAAAGAAAACATGTTACAAGGGCAGGGTGGGTCGAGAGAACAGTCAAGCGGTGACTGGGGCGTTTGACTGGGGTAATAGACGGAGGTGGATCATCAGTTCAACTCCGTTTGATACAGTTTTGGGCCACTCTTCCCACCTCTGCTAATACTAAATGCATTTTAGAGGGCTATTTTAAAGTGTTTCTTACTCATATTGTTGTCTAAAATCAGCATGAACATTACAAACCCCTGGCAGGTTTTTAAATGAATTGTAAAAATGTTGATATATGTTTGTCTTTGTGCCACAGTCCGAGAGATGGTGCTGCACCCGTACGAGACGCAGTCCGACAGTTTCTACTTTGTGAACAATAAACTGGTGATGCACAACAAGGCGGACTACTCCTACAACGGCGGCACATAGAAAATCACACAGAAAATACAGACGGACTGAAGCAGGTTTGGACTTTTGGACTAAGACCAGTTCATAATGAGACGGAGGCGCTCTAAATGTGTCCTGCTCCGGTCCATGATGTGTGTTTCGAACCAGCAAGAGCCAAATCGCTCTAACGCCACGTCATGGAGTCAAAATATTGATAGAAGATATTTTTTTCATTCCTGTAAATGTTGAAAAATATTTGTACGATTTTTAAAGGGACTATGTGTAGTTTTGTTCCTGCTTAAAAACATCCCGGCACAATGTAGTTTGTTAATACTTCCTCAGGGAAACATTGGGTTGAACCAATAAGAAGTTGCTAAAGTGACTAGTTGAGATACTTTAACTCAAGGCAAATGCAGTAGAGCTGAGCGATATGATGATCAATCTAATGTGATTCATGTTACAATATAATGTTTGGGTTATTTCTTTGAATCGCACACTTTTCTGACACTTTCCTCCACCAACTCTTCCTTTTATTCACCCTTTTCAGGCTCAGAGTGAGTGTAAGGTGGATTTAAACAATTGCAGTTTAGTCACCTCTTTAAAAACACATAGATACAATTTGTACTTTAACTGTGATAAGGTCTAAATTGTGATTTAATTTTTTTGTGATGTTGCCCACCCTAATGTGCGATAAATTAACATTGTTTTATCATGACAAACCTCAGTTCTGTTTATAAAAGCGATTTGTGTTCATGAGTTTGATTGTTCATAGAGAAATTATACGTCTTTCTACTTTTATCTTCCACAAATGTAAAAATTGTTCCGTAAAGTCAGTTTGAATTCTGTTGAAAAATTAAGTTGCGCTTTTTTAATACTGACATAAAATATACTTGCGATTGGGAAAGTACTAGGGCTGCAACTAACGATTATTTTTATAGTTGACTAGTCAAACATTTATTTAAATAATACAATACTATTCTGACTGGGGGCTTCTAGAAAGAACATAGTACGCGTATCATTGATGAAAATCACAATTTATTTATTATTTTTTGCTATTTTGATTCAATATTGCCTCTGTTTTTATTATAAAATGTCTTTATGGTCCAGATAATGATGAATAAAAGAGACAGTGAATATCTTCATGGCCGATAAGTCACGATTGCTCCGATGAATTGTTTCAGCCCTTGAAAGTGTGTGATTTTACCGATACGAGCCACGCTTCAGCCAGTGCATGTGAGACTCGAGCCGTGAACCAGCTCCAGACCTGAGCCAGTTTGAGGATTCGCTTCAGTATGTTTCAGGTTAGTTTTACATTTGCACAACAGAGAGAAACGACTGCAAAAGTTTCAATACCGCTCTTCAAACACTCGTATTATCAGGTTAGAACTTACTGCAAACAAAAACTGCTTTCATTGACTCCACATAGTCCCTTTAAAACGTTCCTTCGTGTTTGTCTGAAGCATGGTTTTGACTCTGGTCCATTGACTTTGACACTTGACACTAGTTTACAATAATAAAATAAACTCACAGACCACTAGTACCTTTTGTAGACAACTGATATAATAGGTTTAGCTTGTACTTCCTGTTTCTATTCGTTTATCATTGATTTCTTCTGTCATGTGACTTGTATTTTCCTGTAGTTTTTGTCCCGAAGCTCAAAGCACAAAGTGTGTTCTGTGTAATATTATTATACTTTACAGTTATTTCATTTCAAACGTAGCTGTAGATACTGTTATAAAAGGCTTGAAGTTGCACTATTTGTGGACCATGTTGAGATATATTTTTGTTACTATTGGAAAGGATGTGGCAGTAACGGTGGATTGTGGCGAGACATTGTTCAAAAGCGGTAAAAGGTACAGTTTAATAGAGCAATTGCTAGCTAAGTTTGTTTATAATTGAGAGGATTTATTCATTCATTATTCAAAATTACAAAAAATTCAGGTCTTGTGGTTTATTTACTTGAAGTTATTTTGTTTTTTTATTTTTTCAACTTAAATGAACTGTCAGAGAAGAAAAAAATGAACCGCTAAATTAAAAACAAACCTAAAATAAGGAGTGTTAGACATTCCAGTGAGTGAGGACCTGAGTGAGTTTATTTGATCACAAAATTAACCTTCTAAAATTGTGGTTTTCTGTATTACAAATGACCAAAACGAGTATCTGCAATAGTTTAAAGGACCTGAGCTCATCGTGATTAGTTTTCTCTTAACTTTCATTCAGCAGTGTGACTTGTTTATTTTACTTACTTGTTCTTATGTCAAGCAAAACGATCTGCCATGATGCAAGAGCTTTTACACATTTACCACGCCACTAGATTGAAAACAGTCTAGTCAAAACGATAAATGTATTGTGAGTCATTTGAACGACGGATTTACATTTCTGCCGCGCTTTTGCAAAGATTCTCAAGTGTGTGGCCCAATTATGGATAAACTAAACAATAAATAAATAAATAAACCAATGGGGATTGTGAATATTGTGCCTTGAAATCACATCAATTTAAAAAAACAAAACAAAGATCAACGACAAAAAAGATGTCAAAGATGAATCTGATTGTTTGGCAGAAGCACCGAGACTAACGGTGGGTATAATTGGGGTCATGTGTTTCTAAATTGAATGAGTTCGATTACATGAGTTTGTTTTTTAAATATATAATTTAGTCTGCACAGTTGTATCATCATTTAATCGATCAATCATTTAAGAGCTAACTTTGGTGATGGGCGGTAAATGCACAAGAGGAAACACCGGCAAAGAGGAGGGAATTCTGAATGTTTTGGAAAAGTGTAAAACATTTTAACGTAGATGACAGATGTATTTAAGAGTGTAAAATATGTGTTTCTGGAAAGTGAAACGTGGCGTGCCTGAAATAAAGATGTGTTGTTCTTTTTGGACAAATGGACTTTCTTTCACAGTTTATTTGGTCAATTCAACATGTGAAGTGCAGAAAACAGGGACAGCGCATCACTGCACGCGCTCTTTGTTCGACTCATGTTTATTGCATCGATATCAGCGCATCAACAACCTTTACATACAGTCCTTTTGGCAGCTTCTTATCAAAGTTATTATTCAACCAGAGTGCTCGTCTGCACTGCGGCTTGTGCGTTTTCCCAATTTTCACTCCAGCCAATGAAACATTCCCAGTTTTGCACTTCTTTTTTTTTAGTATTGACTACGACCGGTAAGTAAAAAGTGCAACTGTTCATATATTATTTAAGTACAAAGTATCCAACATAAATGTAAATAAAAAGGTGGTTGCATTGTGCTGCATTTAATAATCTTGTACAGTAAAATTGATCATTGTAAAAACAACTGCGTTCTCAAACATCAAGTGTAGTGACAGCAATGTGTACGAACTGAAGTTAGTTTCAAATGAGTTTATGGAAGAGAAAATGTTTTACAGTTGAATGTTATAGGAAATGCTTTTACTTTCTACTACTGTGTCACAATTAATACTCAACAGTAAAAATGTGCAAAAACACAGAAAACACTTCAGGTCCAAATAAAGGACCACGTCAATGAGTAAATCGAAACGAAATGTTCTCATGACATTCCCATGATTAAAACCTAATGACCAAAAAGCATCAAAATGAGCATTCGATTTGTTTCAATTGCATTTTCAATATTTCATTACTTTGTACACTTCACCTGGAATTATTTACAAAAGGGATCCCAAAAGGTCAGTTTAAATTAATGCTGAAAGGTTTGGAAATCGGATGTTTGACGTGTAACTGTTTCTAAGGAACACTGCCGACTCTGACAATTTACCGCATGTCTTCCCTTCTCTCTCATCCCCCGTTTCTCACTCATCTGCCTGTCTAATAAAGCCTGCGGGCCAAAAAATCCGTTAAGAGAAAAAGAGATTAGTAATCTAAATGGGACCTTGCTAGTTAAATAAATGTTAAACAAAAATACATTAAATACATTATTAGAAACCAGTGGGTGTAATCCCTCATTCGTCCAGGAGTGTTCAAGATTCAGTTGTAGACATGACCACAACTGAATCCTTTTCTACAATAAATACATTATTGTAAATAGTAGATCTCATTATCTACTGGTTTAAACAAACCTTTCAAAATATATTATATAGTTAATATATATAGATTCACAGCTTGCATACATTTTCTTCTCTACGACGACACAAGGAAGCACCAACTGAGAGCAAAGTCGAGTCATCATAAAATCTGATAACATTGTTTTTATCGATTAAGACACAACCAGATTTTGTTGTAATTAACCTGAATATGTTGGTGCACATCTCACAATTATAGTGTTGAAAATTGGAAGTGGGTTTGGCACGACTTAACTTTTCAAATACAAGTTTTCTGCTACAAGTGTGTCCTCCACATTGTCCATAGAAAATGTAACACTGTCGCGTCTCGCTCAGGGCGTGGCTGTATTATTGGGCTTGGCCCAATCAGGAAACGTCCCCATATTAAACATGGCGTAGCCCCAAGTGTTGATGCCTAAATTTATGCACAAAATACCAATGATGTTCAGCATGAAGCCCGCTTTTACCTGAAGGGAAATGGAAAGAGAAGATTCTGTTTAATTACACTTAATGACAAATCTTAAGAGTGTTAAAGTTCAGAAGTCGACACATTTGAATCTAGTCCAGTATTTCTCAAACTGTGGTACGAAAAGGAAGTACTTCTGGTTGTTTCTCTGCAGGTTTATCTGTTAGTCTTGATTTAGTCATGGTCTAGTCACTTAACTGTGTAACTCTTCTGGGGAAAGGTCCACCACCTGCTTGTATCCCCCCAGTATGGCATTAAACTGATCCATCTCCATGGAGACAAGCAGGCGGTGGATCCTCCATTATAAAAGTCTGGAAGAGAAGTCGTTTCATCAGATTTTGAATTTTAAATACTGGTGAAATTCCAACTTAGATTTTTTACATTTTTTATTGTTAAATGTTGTACAATTTTGCAGTATGCATTTTCATTATGTTTTCTTTTTTTAATCTGTTTTAATTCACAGTGTAAAATTGGATTCACTCACATTCAAAGTGAAATCTCTGATTTTAAATTTGAGGGCTTCTCAATCTATGCACTGATTTAAAAGGTGAGTTTTTCATTTTGAATTACTAAACAGAAAAACACAACACAAATGCATAAAAAACAAAAAGTATTTCAGTTAAAAAGGTTAAAGTTAGAACTTCACCAGGACAATTCTAAATCTGATGAACAAATTATCATCCATATAAAAGTTACATAATGCTTTCCATCCATCTCGTATACCATCCCTTCATTTCATCGCTGATCTTAAATTTGTCTCACCATATCGATCACTTTGAGGTTCCCGAATGAGAAAGCAATGGCGTTGGGTGGAGTTGCCACGGGCAACATGAAGGCCAGAGAGGCGGTGATGGTGCAGGGCAGCATTATGTACAGGGGGTGGATCTTAATCGCTGAGGCCTGACAACAAAAGACAGGGTTTTGTAGAGTTACACTGTTCAAACTTGAACTAATTGAGTTAGCTAATTGAGGAGGTTTGTAGTCTATGTAGTTTATGCTGCTATTATGAAATCACAAAATAGTATTAACACAATATATTGACATAACACAAAAATAAAAAGTGGTCAACCTGATCTTAAATAGACAGGCGTGTGTCTGCCACGCTGAAAATGCTTCTTGAAAACATCTTGAAGTTAAAAGCTCTGTGATATTGACTGGTTTGTTCTAGTGTGAGGCTGTACCATGTTGCCAAGGATGGGCAGGAACAAAGTGGTGGTGGCTGTGTTGCTGGAGCACTCGGTGAACGTGGCCACCAACAAACAGAGCAGCAGAGAAATGGCAAAAGGAGGAATCTTCTGCAGAGGCGCCAAGCTATCCCCCAACCACTTGGACAAGCCAGACTCCTGCGCAAAAGAGACGTGTTAGACTCTAATTTACATCCACTAAAGCTTTATTACGCTCGGAATTTCATACAGTGACAATAAAAACACTCAACAACAGAATAACAGGAGAAGGAGGAGAAGTGAAACTGGGGCAGACAATCCTGACGCTGCTTTCAGCTCTTACTTGAAAGATGAAATACTTTAGATGCAGACAATACGCAAGTCATATTCATAAAAGTTGTATTTTTTCAACTGAAACGTCAACAATCTTTCGAATGGTTGATGTTATGGGTGTCAATGGGTGAAAGTACAAAAAGGTCTACAGTTTGTCCAATGTTGGCTGTGTGTTTGTAAATGAAATGATGCAGCTTCACGACAAAAGTCCATTTGTAAATTCAACTAGAAGAAACATTACGATGAATTAGACCAGCTTAAAGTATCAACACTTAATTCACACTTGCCTATAATCCTGATCCAGACCATTCTAAAATTATTCAGGAAATGTACTTTTTTTTGTCCTACTAGTTTGACTGCATATCTAGCTTTAGTATCAGTTGGTATCTATTCTACACTCGAGGGGATGAATGCGAACTTGTAGAGAAATACTGTATTATTGTAACACATCTTCCTAATGTTATTTTTCCGACAGTTTGAGTGTGTGTTTGTGCTGTCTGGATGGAGGTTAGTTCCTGTGTGTGGATCTCACTTCACTGCCCTTGGCCAGAGCAAAGCCTCCTCCCAGCAGCAGGATGATGTTCCAGGGCATGCGCTCGTGCACCACCTGCCAGTTCAGCAGCATGGGCGGGGCCTTCACCAGCTTCCCTGTGGGACGTCCCGTCATAGTGAGCGCACACAACAGTTATCTCCACAGGGCACCAGAATGCATTTATATATAGCTGTTACGTAGCGAGGGGTTTTCCTTTACGACACTTTGGGGATAAAAACACACCCACCTGCATCATTGTAGCCATATCCTCCACATCTGGGCAGTCGGGACGGCACCACGAAGAAGAGCAGCGACATTAAAATAGCAACCGTTCCATCGGAGACATAGCTGTGAGACAGAGAGGAAACAAGTGGGAACAACATGAGGAAACAACTAATAACAATGTGTATGTTTGACACGACCTAAAACATTACTTGTTTTAGGTCGCGTGGACTTAATCCGACTTGTGTGGACAGAGGGTTTTTATTTATTGTATTATTCATTCACTTTGTACCCTTGTAGTGGTAAACTATTGTTGTATCCACAGCTGCCCTGAATCTGCTCTATCTGCCCCTCCAACCACAAACAATCACTCGCTCACCACATTCACACTAGGTACAGTGTCTTGCTTCAGGACACAATGACAGTTTTCACTAGAGCCACTGCTGACCCACTGTGGCACCTGGTTTTCCCTGTGGTCTCCCATCCAAGCACTAACCAGGCCCAACCCTGCTTAGCTTTATAGTTTGTTATTCAAATGTTAAGACAAAAAATGGGATTAGGAAAAACATATTCCAAGGCAGTAACAAATCATTCATTTGGTAGATTCGTTTTTTCAGAGTCAGATCAGAAATTCGGACTGTTGTCATAGTGATTGACAATATAAAAACAATTTGAGTGTGAAAATGTTCTCAAAATGTTGCAAAAAGATGCCTAAAACCTATTAATAGTATCACCTGCTGCTTGTCTCCATGGAGATAGACGAAGATGAGTTTAATGCCATACAGTGGAACACACAAAGCAATAACATCTCCATGGAGCCAGGCGGGTGACGAACCCTTCACCAAAGACTGTGCACTTTCAACTACTGCCAGACAGAAATAGTGCCTTGGCAATGAAGTATTTGTTTGTTGTTAAATTAAGCACTTTAATTATGGAGTTTGACCTTTAGACGACCTTTATGTAACAGTAAAGTCCTAAGATGATTGTTTATTTCTATTCAAGAGCCCCGGCCCCAGAGGGGACGTGCTGCTCGGGGAGGGGGGAAACCGCAGCACCCAGAGGAAATCTATGCCGATAAAAGGAAAACAAAACGAGCTGCCCAGTCCTGACGAGGGACATAGGAACTTTCAACGAAACTGCTAACGTGTCAATACTGTCGCTAAGGGGAAACAAAAACAAAGATGTGAAGAATAAAAATAGAAGCAAGGGGGTTCGGACAAGGTGTTGATGTGCTCTGCGGCTCTGACGTTACACGAGACTGGAGCGGCACGATAAATCCCAATGAAATCATAGTCTCACTTTGAATGTTTACAAATCAAATCAAAATCCCACAGCATATCCATACTTAAAAAGCATCATAATTCATTCATCATAATACGTAATCAACAGAACAAAAAGCAAATCGCAAAGGCAGCAGTTATTTAGGTGATCTATCAAAAGGACATCTTTAAACATGTACTAAGTTAGGAGGGATAGTGAATTTATGGATAGACGGACGTAAGGAGGGCAATGTTGACAAAAATTGTATGTAGATATTTTTGGGCAGCTTCTAAATAACAACATTCACACAATATTTTAACAATGCATCAGGAATTTGTTATAATATGTCTGTAAATGTCTTCAAAATTGTTCAAATAGCGCACGAAACGTGAATGGATCATAAAATTAACCACAAAAATACAGAAATATCACTTTACACTTTAGTTTAGGAGATGCCACTAAATGTTTCTGTCTCTTTCATTTTTAATAATTTTAATCATAGACAATACGCTCAATAGTCTAACAAGCATTAAAGGTGCACTGCGTAACTTTTTCAGCCAGATGGTATGCCTTCTGCTTGTTTCCACAGAAATATTATTGCTTTTCCTGTAATGTTCCACAGTATAACACTAAAAGTATCTATCTGCATGGAGACAAGCAGGCGGCACAGTTCCATGTTAGATCTGTGGAGAGGCGGGCCCCGCTCACTACATCTACACACACACTGGACTTTTTGTGAAGGCTCTTTCGTTTTGTATTCTGAAGTCTGATTTACTCTTTAAAAGACGAAGGCAAAGGGAAACAACATGATGAGTAATGGATATAAATGACTGCTTACGCTGCGTCCTGGTTGAAGAGGACAGTGGCCCATCCCGGTATGAAGCCCGGCTCTCTGGTGAACCACAATAAAACCAACAGGACAAAAATCACCAAAACCATGATCTCTGCGAACGACATGGGCCCCAGCTTCCTGTACTCCCCCCTCATCACGGCGTACGCCTCTCGGTCACGCTCGTTTTTCTCCCCACAACCAAAGGACTTCTTCAGGCTGAGGATGGAAACGACATGTTACAAACTTGACATAGGTAGAATAAATCTGTGGTTTCCAAACTTTTTCTTTTTTTTCCTGGAAGCTCCCCCCTGTCTGTACGGTAAGACTAACCGGGCCCCCACTCCAAATCTGTGACCCCGACGAATGTATCACATGATAAAAATGATAACTAACAATCATTTACACCAGCAATTGTGGTGTTTATGTTGCCACACCCAATTTCCAGTCATTTGTTTTGGATTTATACTATTTCATTTGCACAAATTCTTACTTTGATGACTTGACCCTTTGACCAGCTAAAGTTCTGCGGACCCCCTGCGATCTTTAGCCATAGGATTAAGCAATATTTTATACATGTGATCATTTCAATAGTTAAGAGTCAATAGTTTGTAAGGAAGCCAAACTTGTCTATCCTCCTAAACAGACATTTTAATCATCTCTATTTGCGTTGGATCTTTTTACTCACAAAACAAAGGCTTTTACCACTATTACCTTTCCATTTTGGCCCTCCAAAAAAGTTGATTTGAGTTGATTTTGACCTTGGACAATAACTGTCAAAGTAATGCTAAATATTCTTAAAATGCCTGTGATTAAGTTTCAAACCGTTGTTGACGTGAACTTACTTGAAGCCAAGGAACATGAACTGCAGCCAGAGATAAGAGAAGATGAGCATCAGGATCATGTTTGGGAAAGAAAAGCCGAACCAACTCGCAAAGTTAATGATGCCTCCGTTTTCTGGGAACAGCCTAAATGATAAAAATGAGATGTTTAAGTCAAGGGTTGAGCGTCTAAAAGGCCAAGATGAGCTGCAGAACATCAGACAGAAAAGAAATATCAACTCAATAAAATGTGACGATTGTAAGTTATAGAGATGCTCTGCCTAATCCCGCTTTTTCAGTTTCGATAATACTTTAATACTTTGGCCACGGTGTAAGGGCTTACAAGTTCATCTGGCCCTGAAGGATGAGGTTTGGGGTGGTCCCGGTGAGAGTAGCCGTTCCCCCGATGCTGGCGGAGTAACACACACTCAGACTCATGCCTTTGGTCAGCAAGTCGTACTTGGCTTCTCGCTCTTTACTCTTCGCCTCCCTCTCGGCCTGTCGCTCGGACTCATCTGAAAACACGAGGTCAGAGCAGTTGAAAGATTATTAAAGGGAAAATACTATGCATATTTCTACTAGCCTTTAAACATGCTCTTGAGTATCTGTAGTTTGACATCTTATAATTTACAACTAAAAAAGAAAATATTTATAACAGACAAAAAGTTACATTTGGATCCAACACTGCAAAATGTTTGATTCCCCCTTGCAGCCAGTAGGTGGTGCAACCACTCAACAGTTTAAGGTACACATTTCATAGAACACGCTGTCCGTTTACTTCCTGGTCTCAGCACGCAGTTGTACAGATCATGATAAGATGACAGAAAGTCCCAGAGCGAGTCTGCCGATGATTTATGGACCGCAGAGAAGATTCTCAGAGCCACGTCAGTTATCGAGGAGACGTCAGTTATCGAGGGGACGTCAGTTATCAAGGAGACGTCAGTTATCGAGGTAACGTCGGTTATTGAGGGAACGTCAGTTTTCGAGGAGACGTCAGTTATCAAGGGAACGTCAGTTATCAAGGTAACGTCGGTTATCGAGGAAACGTCGGTTATCAAGGGAACGTCAGTTATCAAGGGACCATCAGTTATCGAGGAGACGTCAGTTATCAAGGAGACGTCAGTTATCGAGGAGACGTCAGTTATCGAGGGAACGTCAGTTATCGAGGGAACGTCAGTTATCGAGGGGACGTCAGTTATCGAGGAGAGTTATCGAGAGACGTCAGTTATCGAGGAGACGTCAGTTATCGAGGAGACGTCAGTTATCGAGGGAACGTCAGTTATCAAGGGAACGTCAGTTATCGAGGGAACGTCAGTTATCGAGGGAACGTCAGTTATCGAGGGAACGTCAGTTATCGAGGGAACGTCAGTTATCGTTATCGGGAGACATCAGTTATCGAGGAGACGTCAGTTATCGAGGGAACGTCAGTTATCAAGGGAACGTCAGTCATCAAGGAGACGTCAGTTATCGAGGGAACGTCAGTTATCGAGGGAACGTCAGTTATCAAGGAACGTCAGTCATCAAGGAGACGTCAGTTATCGAGGGAACGTCAGTTATCGAGGGAACGTCAGTTTTCAAGGAACGTCAGTCATCAAGGAGACGTCAGTTATCGAGGGAACGTCAGTTATCGAGGGAACGTCAGTTATCAAGGGAACGTCAGTCATCAAGGAGACGTCAGTTTATCGAGTAAGGAACGTCAGTTATCGAGGAACATCAGTCATCGAGGAACATCAGTCATCAAGGAGACGTCAGTTATCGAGGGGAACGTCATTATCGAGGAACGTCAGTTATCGAGGAACGTCAGTCATCGGGGAACGTCAGTCATCATGGAGACGTCAGTTATCGAGGGAACGTCAGTTATCAGGGAACGTCGGTTATCAAGGGAACGTCAGTTATCGAGGGAACGTCAGTCATCGAACGGGAGTCAGTCATCATGGAGACGTCAGTTATCGAGGAGACGTCAGTTATCAAGGGAACGTCATCATCAAGGAGACGTCAGTCATCGAGGGAACGTCAGTCATCGAGGGAACGTCAGTTATCGAGGGAACGTCAGTCATCGAGGGGAACGTCAGTTATCGAGGGAACGTCAGTTATCGAGGGAACGTCAGTTATCAAGGGAACGTCAGTCATTAGAGGGAACGTCAGTCATTAAGGAGACGTCAGTTATCGAGGTAACGTCAGTTATCGAGGAGACGTCAGTTATCGAGGGAATGTCAGTTATCGAGGGAACGTCAGTTATCAAGGGAACGTCAGTCATTAAGGAGACGTCAGTTATCGAGGTAACGTCAGTTATCGAGGAGACGTCAGTTATCGAGGGAATGTCAGTTATCGAGGAGACGTCAGTTATCGAGGGAATGTCAGTTATCGAGGAGACGTCAGTTATCGAGGGAACGTCAGTTATCGATAAAATGTCAGTTATCGCGGACCTGCAGAGAGGACTGTCGTACGAGTGAGGATTTTCTAACCAGGATTCCTTATGCTGGCACGAATGAATATGCTTTTGATAAGAGAACAAAACAAAAAAACACAGAAAGGAAATTTGTCCCACTTATTAAAAACAACCAATGCAGGGAACATCTAAATGTATTTTGATGTGACGTTGTAGTTTCTCTTGTTTCTCTTCTCCATGCTACGATCCCAGAACTGTGAACAATCTCCCCCTTGAACCACCTTCCATCTGTCACTCACTGTATCTCTCCTCCTCCTGAATCACGTCCAGGTGTTTCTTGGTCACCGCTCCGTTCGTGTGCGTCTCCTGCAGCTCAAACGCGTGGTTGTCCACCGCTCTGACGCGCTCCTCCATGTCGTCGGCTCGGGCCTCTGTGGCTCGGAGCTGGTGCAGGACGGCGTTAGCGATCGGCAACATCATGGCCGTCGTGGCTGTGTTACTGATCCACATCGAGAGGAACGAGGAGACCATCATGAAGCCCATCATTAACCTGAGAAACCACCAACAGAGTTATAGGAGACACATTACGTTTTATTCTAAATTTTGACTTAGTGTTTCATGTTGTCAAATTGAAATAATAGCCTGTGTATGTGTGGAAAAGGCCCTCTTTGATTGCTGTATATAAAAATATGTTTGTATGTGATTGAGAGTCTGTGTAGTTTAAGTCCAGAAAACAATTACAATGATTATAATACGACTACGATAACTTTTTACAGTCGACTAGTCACAATTAGTAGTTTAATCGTTGCAGCCCTATACAAAAGCAAGCGAAGTTTACTTATTTAGCAACGTGATCCACAAATAAAGTCACAAAGTGCTTCAGAACAACACAATACAGAAGAAGAAAAAACACATACACAACTACAATAGGATATACAACGAAATAAAACGACTGTAATCAATAAACGTTGATCAAATAAATAAGTTAAAGGCATCAACAGCGTGTACTATTACTACAAAAGGTAAAACATTAAACAACATTATTACATGATAGCTATGAAACCATCTCGAAGAGCTTTCAAATGTAGGAAGTAACAAGGTGCATTAGATAACTAAACGTCTTCATATTAGACCTGAGTGTGAGTTTCTTACAGCGAGGGCCGGACTCCGACAATCAGCAGGACCCTGAGGGCGATGCGTTTGTGGAGGTTCCAGTGCTCTACGGCGATGGCCACCAGCAGCCCCCCGATGAACAGCATGTTGGAGTCCTTCAGGTACTCTATGCTCACCTGGGACAGAGCACAGACACGACAGGTGAGAAGCAGGACACAACAGCCAAACATCGCCCATGGGACAAGTCTGAGTAAGTCACTTTTCAGAGGGATAAGAACTGGACCGGACAGATGATATTTTGAAACTGCAGAAAGAACCAAATAGTTCTACACTGAAAATGTGGAAGGAGAGGATGAGAAATGGGACCGTTTTTGTCTAACTGTCTAAACGTCTAAATCACAGCTGGGCATTTGCGGCCCTCTGCCTGTTTTTATCCGGCCCTCCTCCCCCCCGGATCATTTGTGTTTTACCCTTTGTTTACTTTATTTATAACTGTCTTGGCGCTGTAACTTGTGTCTGCACTTGTGTCCTTAATGAAGATGACATTAAAATGAATGAATAATAGATTCAGTAGCCAGTATTTTACAGAAAAGTGCTTATAATGATAAGAATGTTTTACACAAATGACCGGGGGCCGGCCCGCCGCCACTCGCCTGGATTCCAATATGGCCCTCGGAGGAGAAATAACTGCCCACCCCTGGTCTAAATGTTTTTAATGTGTATGTTTTTTATTTGCTAGAAAATGACTTTGGGATGGAAGTTGAAACATCTTGATCACTAAAACAGTGTCAATGACTACCACGGATACAGTCGCATCGCGCGACGGATACAGGTTTGATTTAGCTTTAGGTAAGATAAAATTAGGTAAATAATTTTTTTGATGAATGATTTGTGGACACTTAGATTATATAATCTTTTTTTTTTAATTAATTATATAATCTTTTTTTTTTAATAAATGATCGCAATTAATAAACCCCAATAAACCTTCTGAATGCGATAACTTATCCTGCACTGAGAGACGCTCGATTCTGTTAGCATGACCTTGGAACTGGTTAAGGACTCAGACCAGTACCGTATGTGCTGCCTTATTTTATATAAACTGTAGGTTTTTTAGCTGAACTGTGGCATTTGACCCGCTAATGATGGGCGGTAATCGAACTGTGAAAGCATCAGCGCTCGTGATTTATTCAATTGATTTCCGTGGTGGAAAACATGATCTTATCTTTATTTTTAAATATATATTGTATTTGCTCTTGTCATTTTTGCACTTATGGACTCAATGTGTTTGTCCAAGCTCATTTATGGTCTACTATAATTGACCTTGTGTACCTGGTTTAAATTCATGAAGTGCTTTTAGTGGCCAAGGCAGCTCGTTTTACTGACACATGACACTGACAAAGATAATATCAAATCCCCTTTGCTTTATAATGTGACCATAAAAAGTGCAAACTACAGAATCAGCACCTCCGCCTTCACGCTTGTAAATCACTTGAGCACATTACCTTCAAACCTGTAACGCTCGGAGTCACTTATATCGAGCCGTTTGCACTGAAGTGAAAAGTGACTGTACCTCATCAGCCTTCATTATGTTCATCATTGGAAACAGGACGACGGGCAGCAGCGCCGTCACCGCTAACGGCAGACACTCGGTGCACCAGTACAAAGCCATGAGGATGATCGCGTAACCACATCTCGCCTCCTGAGACGCCATAGAAACAACATCAGTTTGAGGAGTGCATACACGTACTTCACAATGGACAGTTGTGCAAGAAATACTCTCATACTCATCTTGTGACTTAAGCAAAAGTACAGATACGGCAGCAAAACATTCACTCCAGTAAAAGTAAAAGACATTTATCACCAAAAAGCACTAAATGATGTGTTTAAAATTGTACATTTGGAGTAAAATGCAATGAGTTAAATGTGGTGATCTTTAAAATGAATTGTTCTGATTTTTTATTTTAATCAATTTCTCAATATTTCTAGACCTTTGTATGTATATTTTTGTTTGCTCGAAACCAAGACTTGAACTCAGATTGTCAACATAAACATGCTAAAAATTATAATTATAATAACCCACTAAACCATACAGAAAGTGCTTTTTACTTTGCAGTAGAAAGTACAGATACAGTACGTGCTCTCAGATGTAGTGAAGTCAAAAGTATCCACTGTAAAAAGTACAGATACCTAAAAGTGTAAAACAGTACTGTACTTTTCCTTTTGTACTTTGTAACTTTCCACTCCATTGTCAACAGATATAGCTATAGTTATTGCAACATGTGTATTAGAAGAAAATAAATGTGTGACAATAAATGTATGTATCAACACAACAAGTGAAACAAACAACAAGTGATAATTCAACATGTTTACGTCGAGCAGACACACAGATGTTTGCATTAGTAATGGTCAAAGCTAAACCACCACTAAATCAACAGGAACTTTTGTCAATGATATGTTTGGGAAAGCCAATCGTCTGTCAGCAAAAGCATGTGGTTTGGAGCAGCGTTCAGACAATTTTTTTTGTTGGATTGACATCATTTTGTCTGACGTTATCGGGATGCTCCAATATCCCTCACCCCCAGTTGAAAGATTTGTTTTTATTAGGACTAAATAAATCGAAATCAAATCAATATGAGGAAACATTTCAAAAACATGATTATTTTCTGTCCTATCACCCAGCCGTATTCCATTTTAATTAAAGGTCTGAAGGCTTAGATGAGGTAAATTCTCATTACTTTTCCTTTGTCCTTTGTTTTTGCAATATAAGCAGGCCCACGTGTTTAACTGGGAATTAAATTAAGTTAAAAATGGCTGAATAAATTAAGATTTTGCCAGTGTTTATTTAAAATTTTGATTGAATGTTTAACCACAAATCACCAACCAAAATATTGCATTCGTGGTTTTTTTTATATACTTCAGTGAGACGCAAATTTCAAAGCCGTGGCTGAAGATAAGATACCGGGCACAGACACAGGAACAAAGGTTCTACCGGTTCTACCGTAAAGTGCATAAATCAACCTTTAACTCCTCTTTCTTATCTACATCTTCACAAAGGCCATAAGACTTTACTAGACGATAGCGCTAACCCTTGATCGTAAAAGTAACACTCTGTTTCTGAAGATGTCCTTATAAAAGCGATGTCGAGTTTACAGCGAGAACATAAAGCTGTTTGAAGATGTCATTTGTTGTGCTCTTCACTGTAATTTCCCATTAAACTGAGAGCTTCTAGTCCTGTTCTAGTCCAGGTTTAGTTCCAGGTTCAGTCCCAGTTTTGTGCATCCAAATTGAGACATGGTATATTGCATGGATTTTCATCAAATACAACATAGATCATCGTTTAACTAACTATTTTAAATTTCAAATCAAAACTCAATTTCCTTTTTTTTCCCCCTGTAGTTTGCAGTTTAGTGCAGGACAAATATAGTACACAGAACAGAAGCCCCAAACGATGAAAAAGCATTATGCTAATTAATGATATTCCTCCCAGCAAATCATTCACGCCTGTTAAATGGTTAAAAGGTTGAGGCCAAACCTAAGGCCACTGGAAAATTAATCATTGCTCCACCAACAACTCTCCAAATTATGAATGAGAAGTACCAAGTGGACTAGTGCACAATGTAACATGTCAGGCAGAGGGCCGGTTTTGCCTGAAAATTCCACAGTATGGCATTAAAGTGATCGACCTCATCCACTTTTAGAGCACAGTGGAACGAGGAAAGAGTTTTTTGCTTGTCTAAAACAAAACAAAATGCACCAAAACTTCCAAAATCTTGATGAAATGGGCAGAAGGTGTTCCGGGACAAGAAAATATGAATAAATCAATTTTGACAAAAACGTCAGATAAAGAATGGGACGCTCTTTATCTCCATGGAGACAAGAAAGCCACATTGCCAAGTTCAAGTTACAGGTCTGTGGAGAGGCGAGCCTGCTCACAATACATGTTTTTCAAGTTCTTTTTAAGCAATAATAACACACTTCATGAAGTTAATGCAAAAAGATCAGCCGTACCATCCCAGAAAGGTTACATAGTGCACCTTTAACTTATTGTCAGGTGCGGTGTTGTTTTTGCTCACTCACTTTTGTCTCGATAACCAGAGGCAGCGGCAGCAGCAGGATCGGAGTCAGGACGATGATGAAGAGGTTCCTGTGATACCAAAACCATTTCAGATTCATGATCAAGTGAGAATAGCTGTCCAGAAATATGAGATAAACATGAAATAAGGACTAAAATGCAGTGAATTTGGACGGTGAAGCAGGCGAGATGTTTAAAAATGGCTTCTTGAGATGAAGCTACGGCGAAAGGATTGCGATCAGTGCCGTTTAGTGTTTTTATCTGAGACAGTAAATCAAATATTAACTCAACACAGAGGAGCACCGTCCACAAAGGACAGATGAAATGATTGGGAAACAGAACCAGGAAGTGCGGAAGCGCTCCTCAGCTCATCTGATTTAAGTATCAAAATATGATTGACAGGATCAGGAGGGGGGGATTTTTCAGCGTAGTCCAGAGTCCCAGTCCCAGTCCAGGTCTCTGTGATGGGGCTTTGAAATGTGCTGCCAAAATATACAAACGTTTCATCGTGGTCCCTCTTTTGGTTTAGTTTGAATTATTTTAGTCATTTTATTACTTTTCAAATAGCTTTCTCACTGGTGTTTTAAGTGCTCCTGAACTGCCTGCATATTTTCTCTTGTTGATCAATAAAGTCAACATTACACAATAGGCAACAGGAGATTAAACCGTACTGGAAAACAA
The DNA here is from genome assembly GCA_015082035.1 of Chaenogobius annularis. NCBI lineage: Eukaryota > Metazoa > Chordata > Actinopteri > Gobiiformes > Gobiidae > Chaenogobius > Chaenogobius annularis. The sequence continues at coordinate 183,564 of BJKM01000651.1, forward strand.
TCAAATAAGCAGGAACTTTTTTTATGCTGAAAATACGCTGTTATGTTTGATCTTTCATGACAACAGTGAGTACAAGTGAATAAGACTGTTTGGAAAAAGTAAACAAAAAGAAAAATCAACAACAATAACCCCTCAAAAACGTCTGGAGAAACAAAAGCAGGAAGTAAACATCAGAAAGGAATATGTATAGAATGAAACATATTGTGTTTATTTCAAGTGCTATGACATATTAGAACCAAACATGTGGCACTCGGAGTCTGCATTTTTCAACTAAGTACGGGAATGTGGGCGGGGATAGGGGCTAGGTGAAAACAGACATTTTCTGAGCACTCGAGCCTCAGTTGCAGGACAAAACAGGATTTTCTCAACCATAAATCAATCAAAATACAACTTTGAGGAAACTAATGATCAGGAAACACAAGTTAAAATCTTCTTTTTTGGTTCACTGTCTATTTGTGTTTTTGCCGATATTATTTTATAAAACTATTGTAGACACGCTGCTGAGAATACACAAATCCACCCTACACCTACACAGAGCGGTAAGTCATAACAAGTCCTTTTCCTGTATTGTGTTTGACATAATCATTACTGTATGACATCAATAAACTCATAAAAGCTTATTAAATACAAACAAAGGCTTCCAACCCAAACTGTATTGAAATACTCAAATGCAATAAATTGGATGTAATTAGTGTAATTGCATTGATGAGTAAAGATATATTAAGACCACTTAGAACTATATTTAGACTGTAATTGATTCTGAACTCTGACTGCAAAACTCGATGACATGACAGACAGCCCCATAACATTTGCCTGATTGAGTTTGACGTGTTTTTCCACATTCATAAAAAGCTGTGGTTTTATGGCCTGTGAGACTGTTGCATTATTATCCTGCTCAAAGGTTTAAAGGGAGAGACAGGACAATAACTGAGAGAAAAGGCACGTTGATGTGTTTATGCATACAGTAGTTTATTATGCAATACGACGGTAAATAATTATTGTGATGATTCTTGATTATTTTTGGTGAAATTGTTGTAGTGCTTCAGTGCTTCTCTGTTTAATGCTGCTCTGTTTCCAAACACAGACTCTTTTCCCCACTCACTCCTCTCTGTTATGCTCTGAGTGACAGGAGGATTTGACCAATCACAGTGAGGTGTGAACCGTCAAAAGAAGCAGATGGCTTTAGTAACATCCTGAAATATAAAGACGTAACTGAACATCGAAATGTAGATAATGTTGTGAATGTTGTTATGAAGACATGCACAATTTGAATATCAGATGTATTGTTTATATTAAACAATGCTGCAGAAATGATTGAAAACAAACATTTTAAAGTTTCAAATAAGGATGTAAGGCAGGGGTGTCCAAACTATGGCTCGGGGGCCAAATGTGGCCCTCAGAACTATTTTTTGTTGGCCCTCAGGCTTCCTCCTAAATTGGCCCAAACAACCAAAAGTTGTACATTTTATTGTAAAATTGTAAAGATGAATTGCTCATAACCTCAAAAAGAAGCATTTTGATATGCTACTGATCTAATATTAATGTCCCAAGCCTTATTAAATGTGGGGAGGCTCATCAACACTACGGTAAATGAAAAATATCCAATGATTCACTTCCTTGTCATGTTGTCCGTGGCCCTCCGCCCCGTATATGTTTCAAGATGTGGCCCTCTGTGAAAAAAGTTTGGACACCTCTGGTGTAAGGTGGTATTACAACACTATTCATTTTACAGACATTTCACATTTGTCTGATAATTAAACCTAAACTGTTTCAAAACATGTTTAAAGACATGTTTTACCACATTTCTGATGGATTGACATAATTTTGTCTGAAATGTCAATGTTGTTAAAAAAAATAATAATAATCAGGGGTCTCATTAATAAAACTTAAGTACGTCTCCTTCAGCCTCAGCTCTGAAAATCCCCAAAGGCAGAGGTCAGAGTTAAAGGAGCACAATTCTATGTAAAGTCAAATCCTCTTGAATCCAAACTTGACATGGAAGTCACGTATGTAACATGTTAGTACATAAGCAATTATGAATGAGACCCCAGGTCTTTGCAGTCACAGCAGCATCTAGTGGACAGATGTGTCATTGTACCTTGAAACACTAAAGTTACAGAGACACAAAGAGCAGCAAGTTTGGTATCTAAATACAGAGTTCATTTTGTCAAGGTCTTCATGTTTTCATCTAATTAAAGTTTCCATCAATGTAAAATCTTGCTGATAAAAGCTGCCAAAAACTAAATGGAAAAAGAAAAACAGGAAAAGGTGGAAGCTAAATTCAAGCGCCAATAAAACATTATAAATGTAATATAATCCTTTTCATTTACAGAAGCACAAAGCAGACCAACTACTCATCATCCATGAACCAGTCTTTGCACATGTGGGAGACGACAAATGACAACATTTGATTTAGTCCACTAATCTAGGGGCCACTCCTGAGGACAGGACTCTGTGGTGGCATCAGCTCCAGTACAGTGTGGTCTTCTGAAGCAGCTGCATCACAGGGAGATGAAGAAGCTGGACAAGGTCATCAACAAGTCCAGCTCCGTCCTGGGCTGTGCTCTGGACTCAGGGCAGGAGGGTTAGTGGGTTAGTTTTTGCTGTAGCTGCACAGTGTGTGAGATTTAAGACTATCTTAAAGTGATGAACTTGTTTTTTTACTGCATGCATCTATTTTCCTGCTTCTCTTGAACAAATAAACGTCCGCTTATCTTATCTTTGACTGACTGGACTAAAACTTGATTTGACTAAAACTGAATTAAAATTGGTTGTTAAAACTGGTCCAAAGTTTGTGCAAAGTTAGATCTTTAGTAGATTTTTCTGGCTCCACATACTTGCACCGTCAGGACTGACCAATAACCAGCGACATTTCTGAAGTGGGGTGAGTGTAAACGTGTCAGTGTCTGAGTCTGATCAGAGATAAACACAGCTGCGAATGCGACTGACAAAGAAGCACTTTACTTTGTAGATAACAGCAATTATATATTTGTTTATTTGTTTGTTTGTTGATACAGCTGTTCTTATTTGATTTGACTAGTTTTATTGTTTGCGACTAGTTAAACAGAGCTGTATTTTTTACATGTGATTCTGTATCTTTTACTTGTTTTGTGCAGCACTTTTGAAATTGTTTCTAAGGAGTTTTTTCACAGTTGCACACAGAATAACATATTATTATGTGTGCAACTGTGAAAAAACTCCTTCCAGTGACAAAGCTGATCTCCGAGCTCAAACATTGTGTAACTTTGTGAAAAAACAAACAACCCACGAGACGAATGACACGAGTTCATTCAACGAAACACAACACATCAAAATTACGACTAAATTGGACTGAACTAAACTCGGACCAGGGTCACACCAGGACTAGAACAGGACTAGAACAGGACTAGAACAGGACTAGAACAGGACTAAACCAAGTCAACATCAGGACTAAACTGGGCTCTAACAGGACAAGTTCGAAAGTGCACAATGCAACAACTTCCCTTTTTTTGAGCGCTTTGAAGCTACTTATGTTTGGTTTAGCTGTGGTTTTGTTTTCATGGTGTTGCTGTAGATCACTGAGTTACATCACAACAACATAATGCAATAAAAAATGAACTTAACAGTACTTAACTAAAGTATGATATTGTCATTTAAAACAGTGATCTACTCCAGATTTACCTTTGCTGTACGTGTCATGATATGAATCAGACAAAGGAACAGACTGCTTTTAACAGAGTCGGTATTGACATTTTGGTGTTTTATCTGGGACACTGTTCAATGATTACGACACAAGTCCAAAACGCCTCAGGGTCAGTGCCTTTTCAAAATCATTGAATTGATATTCTGCCCACAGTCCTGCTCCAAACTGGGCCATTCTCGAGCTGTTTAGTGGAACTGACAGCGGACAAAAGGGACAACTTATATTTCTTTTTTGTGTGTGTATTTTTCTACACAAAATGAAGCCTACAGTGGTCCTGCTGCTCGGGGTGGTCCTCTTGGTGAGAGTCACTTTTGCTGCGGAAGGTAAGATTTTGTATGTTCAAGAAAGTAATGCACAAAAATGTTCTGTGCATTGTTTGACATTCTGTATGACATTTATGCATTCTTACTATAAACTTATCTTAGTAATTCATTGTGATTTGAAGGAATTTGCTACCTAAATATTTTGTTGTCACTAAAAAAAATCCTCCTAATTTACAGTATATTGTACATAAAGTGTTTGTGTTTTTCCTATGTTTGTTTCTTGTATGTTTGTAACCGAATGTAAACATCAACAGAATGTACGGTTAAATACTGTTTTACAAACCAATTATAAACGTATCTCATAATCTTTCAGCTTGAGAACATTTGTTTACTGAACTTCATTGCATAAGCATGAAAGTGCCGTGTACCTTTTGACAAACAAACTTCTGAATTTTCCCAGAATCCTGTGCGCAGCGCTGTGGCTCCTTTAACCCTGGGTCCAAATGCCAGTGCGACTCCATGTGTGTGTACTACGAGAGCTGCTGTCCCGACTACGAGTCTCTCTGCCCTAAAAAGGGTTAGTTTCCTTACAAATAGGTCACACCAGAGGAGCTGATAGTTCCTCACACAGCAGAGGGGCTGGTAGTTCCTCACACAGCAGAGGGGCTAGTAGTTCCTCACACAGCAGAGGGGCAGGTAGTTCCTCACACAGCAGAGGGGCTGGTAGTTCCTCACAGAGCTGAGGACTTTGTAGTTCCTCACACAGCAGAGGGGCTGGTAGTTCCTCACAGAGCTGAGGACTTTGTAGTTCCTCACACAGCAGAGGGGCTGGTAGTTCCTCACAGAGCAGAGGGGCTGGTAGTTCCTCACACAGCAGAGGGGCTGGTAGTTCCTCACAGAGCAGAGGGGCTGGTAGTTCCTCTCAGAGCTGAAGGGAGAAACAAACTTGGTCCTTTTCAAACAAGAACTCAAAGCCTTGATATGATAAAACGATAATATTGAAATGACTTGTGCCACTGACACAATAACCCTAAATCAGAATACAATAAACCCTTCTTTCTAAATGTGCAAAACATATTAAAAAAACACAGCAAATGTAAAGCAGAATTCAAACACTTTGTTAGTTAGTTAGTATATAATAAGAACATAGAAGTTATTTATTCCACCCTCTACGATTCAAATATGTATGCATGACAAAAAAGGAAAGAAAACATACTCACAATAAATATTGAGCCCCAAAAACAATGTTCCATCTGTCATGTATTGCACAATAAGTCATCCTATTATTGATCGTGACAGGCCTAGTCTCGCCAGCCAATTCTAAATGATCAATATTCCCAGACTGACATTGCACCTGCATGTAATCATCTTTTTTTCTCACTTTAGATCCAAAGGTAAAACATAAATAAATGGTATCTTGTATATTATATTCATCTTGAACGTGTCTACGCTCTACTGCATTCTGTCCTGTAGGACGAGGTGACACTTTTGCCGATGATGTCACTGAGATCATGACCACAGAGGCTGAGACGCCTCCCACTCAGTCTGTGACTCTTCCCACCTTTGCCTCCTCCCCGGTGATGGTCCCGACACAGGGTCCCACCGAGGCCACGGACCCCAACGCCACGACCTGCAGCGGCCAAGCTTTCGACGCGTTCCTCCAGCTCAAGAACGGCTCCATATATGCATTCAGAGGTGAGACTTTTCCGGGTCTGTACAGTCAACCACCTGCCTCCGGTTAAGACGCCATTCATTCTCATCTTTTGTATGGATCTGACAGAAGCCGCTTATGTCGGTCTGGAAAATTGATACCAAGATACGAATCAATACTAGACCTAGTATTAACTCTAGATACTCATTAAAACAAGTGTTGATAATGAAAAAACAGGACAACATTGGACCTTTCCTGAATAGTTTTAGAATGGTCTTCTTGAACCATATCAGAACTGGCAGGGCCACAAAACAACTATTGTTTTGTGTTGTATTATAATTGTGGTATCGAAATTGGTTTTGTAGATTTTCCTTCGTGATGAACAACTGGAACTAAACTCGGACTAAACCCGGAACTAAACATGGACAAGGCCAGGGCTGAACCGGGATCAAAACAGGGCCAGATCAAGTCTACATTCAAGTCAAGGGCTGAAATCAGGACCAAATAAGTGTGAACACGCCCTTAATTCCACTGCGGTACAGGAGTCTGCTGCACAAGGGCAATGTTTTGATGTAAAATAACATATACATTGTAATTGAACCCATCATCTTCACAGAGAAGAACAAAATGAGTCTCCTGAAATGCAGCTGCAGCTTTGACACCAGAGCGTGAGGATTAATCCCACGTTTTCTTAAGCTTAGGACATACATTTTTTATATTTGCCTGTGAGCGCAAACAAAGACAAAGACAACGAAAAAAAATTGTTTATTAAGAATGATTCAGGCTTTTGTATTTAATAAGCCTATTAAAAGAGTATTTATTATAAAGTGGTGCCTATTTATTTTTGTACATACATCCGGTTCATATACTGGTATTTACTTTTGCTATATTCTTTTCTTTGTTTGTGTTACATTTTATTACTCTTCTATTGCTTTTCAGTGTTTTGAAGTCCAACTGTCCTGCTAAACTACCGGATCAACAAAGTGTCTACACAATGTTAAAATACCACTGTGTTTGTGTGTCTACGACTTTTTAGGACCATATTTCTTTGAGCTCGACGAAACATCCGTGCTTCCCGGTTATCCCAAATTAATCGAAGATGTTTGGGGCATCCCGGGCCCCGTCGACGCCGCCTTCACAAGAATCAACTGCCAGGGGAAAACCTACATCTTCAAGGTTACAACGGCTTTGTCGCCGCTTATGTTGCAGTGCGAGATCTTACCTGAAGTATTTGTGTCCGCAGGGAAACAGGTATTGGAGGTTCGATGGGGACGTTCTGGATGAGGATTACCCCCGGGATATTTCTGTGGGTTTTGACGGGATCCCGAGCGACATGGATGCGGCGTTTGCTGTTCCCGCGCCGAGCCACAGAGGGAAAGAGAAGGCCTATTTCTTCAAAGGTGCACAAACTCATCACATGCTCGCGTTGTACTTTTTGGAGTCGATTTCTAAACTTGTAATCGAGTGTGATTCCAGCCATGCGATTGTGATTCGTTGCATTTGAAATCATAGAGTGACTGAGTACAACTCTCACGGCTGTATCTGCTCCAACACTTACAAACTCACTTAATGGCACTGCATCTCCTGCTCGCGTTTAATTGACCAGGTTCTGTATAAAAGACTCATCTTAAAGGCTACTAAAATTGCACAAAAGATAACTTCGATTAGTTCGGTAAAGTTAGCGCTATATTCCCAGATTCGGACTTCCGCGGTCAATAGCTCCGAAATGCAAACGTCTCAACGGATCATACACATGCCAAATTACTCACATTAACACTGCCAAGCCCAATGCGACTACTAACCTCGTTTTTTAAAATCAGAACTCCCTCATTGGTCCACGAGCTGCATTCCATTGCTTTGAAACATGTTTCACTCTGGAACAATGTTGATGCAAACAATCAAACAACGTTTCGGCTCCATCGCGGAAGTAACCCATTCCACTTTTTGTTATAGCGCAAATGCGCTTTGCTGGCGGTAGCTCGGTGGTAATATAGTCTGTGTATCCTCGCGCAAGTGGCATTGTTCTTAGCCATTGGAATACTTGATACTTCAAGTCTTAAAGTTTGCCAACATGTGCGTTGTTCAGTGCTGTTGTCGTTGTTGTTGTTGTTGTTGTTGTTTGTTGTTGTTGTTTTTCAGTCCTGTCAGAGTAAATACACAAGAAAAAAAATGCAGAACGCTCCGTTACCTTTTGTAATGTGACTATTATTATGGTATTACGGACAAGGCAAGTTCCAAATATTGGGAAAGAGTGAAGATGTAAAAATGAGTTTTGATTGTTTATTGTTATATTATTGACTTGGAGGTCTTTATTGAATTCACTTGCGAAGACGTTGATGCATAATTGACAGAATCTCCAAGCGCATCAAAACAAGTTATATTACTTCTAATAACAGCATTTTGTCCTAATAGTGTCAACTCTCTCTCAAATGTGTCCCATGTTAGTTTGAGTAACTGTGTACTCTCATTTTCCAGCTGGTTGAAGCGTCAGGTTAATGTTTAACAGGGTTAAATGTATTAAATGGTTTTATTCTGACAAAAAAAAGAAAAAAACGTAATGATTGTGAAGATCAACCTCTTAAATGAAAACGTTTTTGTCCGTAGATGACAAAATATTCACAGTATACGAGTTCACCGCGCCAGCCGTCGCACGAGGAGTGTGTGGCGATGACGCGCTCGTCCTCCATCGCTGCTGTTCACGCGCTACACCGACCTGTTCTGCGACCACAGCCTCGAGGACATGTTCAGAGACCTGTTTGGAGCCGCCATGTAAGACTCCTGTACTCACATGTCAGCACATTTAAAACGAGTGGTAATCTGCTGTGGACTGGGCATGAAGAAGACCTGAGAGAGTTTTGAGAAGGAACTGTTGAGATGCTGTGTTTTAATGAGAGTTGGGCCATTTTGAGAAGCTATGGTCAAGTAGGATACACTGTAAGTAAGTACTGTATCATGTCATATTTTAGTATATCACACTATAAATATTTGACTGACAACTTGTAGTGGAGTCATGTTCGAGCAGGTGTATCTGTATGTTGAAGTAAATGCAAATGAGCCTACAAACATGAACATTAGGCTTATCGTCCAGCTACATCCTCCTGACCAAACCTAAACCGATGATGGGTGCCCGGGCGCTGTAATGGGACGGTTTGAAGAATGGGTCAAATGCAGAGGGCACTGTTCCCGTACTGGGACAGTCCATCTTAACTCTATTTCCTTAACGCTATAATGTTATTTCTCTGCCCCCTCCAGCCAGCAGCACTCCGAGCGGCCCGCGTCATCAGCCAGGATTGGGTGGGGCTGAGTTATCCCGTAGACGTCTAGCACAGACTCGGTGGGACGGGTCAAACTTAACCCCTAAACCCACCTCCGCCTGATGACTTTAAGCCAAAACGCCACCACTGACAAAGAGGGGCGGAGACTAACAAGAAAACGAGGGGCTTCCCAAGACCCGTCATGCTATCATTTTGAGGATATTTTTGACGGCCTTTTCGACGACCTCTTTGACTACAGCGATTTTATTGACTACACGGACCACAGCAGCACGAGACACAAAGCGCCGCCGCAACAAGAGCAGACCAAGCCAGTCCAGACCAAGCCAGTCCAGACCAAGCCAGTCCAGAACGTCTACTTCTTCAAAAAGGGTAATTTTTATAGATAGATATAGCATTGTGTTACATTTTTAGAGTAATAAATGGTACAATGGTTAAATGTTGTGGTTGTATTTTTGCTTTTCAGGTAAATACACCAGAGTCGACCTAAAGAGGAAACGTGTGGACAGCGTGGTCCCCCCTTACCCACGATCCATTGCAAAATACTGGCTGGGTTGTGAGAGTGAACAAATTCCTGATAATTCACGAGCAGAAAAATGAGACACTTCAAGTCAACAAGACAAATTGGATTTACGCCTAGACCAGTGTTTCCCAACCAGGGGTACAAGCTCCTACCAGGTTGTGCTTGGAGGGGTTTTCATTTTATGGAGAAGGTGGAATTGTGTTTCCTTTGCACATTTTATATATAGATATATATATATATATGAGAATGTTTTATTTTTTGATTAAAACAAGAAAATCTAAATGTTAAAAATGTACAATACACTGTACAAGTAAACAGACGTATACTTACAAAGGAGGCACCATTACGTGAGTCAGGGGGAACTGGGGACAGGTTGGGAACACTGGCCTAGACCTCCCAGATTATGATAGTCATAATGTAGCAGTTGATTTTGTAGTATTTGTTTGATTACATTGAATTTATGTCTGATAAAATAAAAATTGAGAAAATAAGTCATTAAGATAAAATATAGTATGTGTTTAGAAATAGGTGTCTCCGTGTGTGTTTGTATTATGAAGTAGGAGCGCCGTCTGCTGGACATGAAAGGTAACGCAATCGTTGTATTTCTAGTTGAATTATCTGTACATTACTGTTTCTAAAACAGAGTCCAGATGACTACAACTGAATCTTTTTCTACAATGTACATTGAGTAATTTTTAAAAATACAAATCATAAATAAAATGAAAGAAACTATAATCATGACAACTGTAAGTTAGCTAAGAATCTAGTGTGAAATTTGGAGATGTATAATTTATGAAGTTGCAAATTATAGACACCTTTTGACAACATTTCTGAAAACAGGCGATGATGATAAATAGCTCCAATTACGCCCTCGCGGCTCTGGTCTGGGATAACTAATATTTGCTTCTGAAGAAAGGAAGCACGTGGGTGTCGCACAGCTGAATGTCACAATAATAATGTTTTGCTGCTTTGTATATAATGTTATATTTTCAGAAACGCGCTGTACGTGTCAGTTTTGAAAAAGGCACCGCTGGGATTCGAACCCAGGATCTCCTGTTTACTAGACAGGCGCTTTAACCAACTAAGCCACGGCGCCACGTGACGGAGGACAGTGTATCAGACTTTATCAAGCAAGACGGCAATTTAAATATATACGGCTTTTATTTTAGATCGCACAAATTAACAATATTTGAATATATATTTACAATGTTATAAATATGAGACCAAAGCAGACCTCTATTTAAATATCAGTCATGGCCAAATAAGGATGCAGGCTTATATATTATGTATACAGTTCAGTTGAGGAGATAATCAATCATGGCTGCAGAGATCTCCACCTCAGACAGGTTGAAATCGCCCAGATCCCGCAGCGACAGCTCGGACAGGTCAGACACCGACCCGTCGGTGGCTCCGTGGATGAACTCAACATCCGGGCTGTACGGGCTCTGCTCCGGCTCTGGTTTAGCGTGAACACAGTGAGCACACTTGACGGGCTGAGAATCGACCCCCAGGAACGCCTCCAGCTCCTCGGGGACGTCCCACTCACTTAGCGGGCTGTGGGGGAGGAAAGCGTCCCCGCAGAGGTCGCTCAAGTCCGGCATCTCAATGTAGCTCTCGCCGCAGGGCGCGTATGGCGACCCGGGCACAGCGACCTGATCCGGGGACGCTGGAAATGGTAACAGTGGCTCCATGATGCCCGAGAGCGGGCTGGACGCAGTATATTCGGGAGAAGAGTGGAAAGTGGGGACCTGGGCAAATGGCGGGCTGAGTGGCGCGTAAAAGTGCCGTGGCTGGTTCAAATAGGGCTCTGCGCTGGGTTTTGGGGTGTCTCTCAACGGCTTCTTGCTCTTGAAATGTCGTGCACGGCGATTTTGAAACCAGACCTGATGAAAGAAAGAAACACATTCATTTTGTTTTTGCCTAAACATGCTGGCTCTAGCTTATGGGCATCTGAGTTTGGTCCATATGACAACATGAACATCTCTGGGGCTGTGCTTTCTGTGATGTAATGTGTGGGCATCTATTGCTATTCCAATCTCTCCATGTGCGTTGCTATTGATAAAAATGGTGTTATTGCAGTTTTTATCTTTGAGCTTCTTGAGTTTGTTCCTCCATGTCCCTATTTGTCTACAATTTGAGGTGGTCTCCCTACCTATGATCATAACGGCACGCCACTGTTCTTACCTGAATTTTGGACTCAGGTAATCCAGTCAGAGTGGCCAGGGACTCCTTCATCTTGATGTTGGGATATTGCGTAATGGAAAAGGCCCTCTCCAACTCGGTCAGCTGCGCTTTGCTGAAGGTGGTGCGTTTCCTGCGGCGTTGATTGTCTGGAGGACGCATGTAGGGCGCGTTGCAGGGTACTAACGGAACAAAATCAAGACATATAGATCAGTTTGTCCGCACAACTTTGAAAAAATGTATCTGCAGTCTCAAAAACAGCATAAAGACTCACCTCTGTTTGGGGCTTGTGCATAATCCTTAATGTTGTTGAGATCCAGGCAGGTGTTGGACCAGTGAAAAGCGTTCATCTCATGCACACTGAAATCCATTCCGTAAGACATTTCTTTTAGTTCCTTATTTCCAAGTGTGTTTTAATGTTAATCCTTGATGCTCTTTCTCAAAACTGACCGTGCTGGGCAGGTTTTTATACTGTTTGGGAGACAGACACCAATCACCTTCTGCCGCACCCACCAATGGGCCACATGGAAATGTAAAGTGCATATTGCCCACTTTACGCACGTGCCTTTGATGCTGAGCACACCTACTCACACCATGCTCTCCTAATAGTGTGTTTGATCCACAATGAGCCATTAACAAGCCCATTTTGGCTAGACGAATTTAGTACTGAGCAATTTATGAACTTATTTTTAAAGACTGCAATATTTACAATTTAGGCAATACAAACAGTGTACAATGGACACATGTTGCCATATTTGGCTCATAATAAATATACTATTAGTCTGCTTATTAGGCTATCCGTCTGGCAAATTGAGTTATGTCCAAGCCTTTGGTCATTTGACAATGTTTGGGCCATTTCCCATGCGACACTAAAGAGCCATTAAACATTGGCTGCAACATCCAGGACACACTTTTTGACAGGTAAAAACTTCGGTGACACCTTTTGACACACTTTGAAGCTAAGTCTGGTCAACATCCTCTCCATTCAGCGCACGGCCTCCTGGAGCGCATCAGCTACAGATCCCCATTGCCTACGTAAGCTGAGGCCGGTGCTGTGTGCAGAGCTGGACGTGTATTGGAAGGTGGTGGCGGAGTGTGAGCCTCTGGCAACTATAACGCGTTGAGGTGACAAACTGAGCTACTGCGCTTTCACCGACCGAGACATCAAAACAGCGGATTTTACGCTCGGTGCAGTGGACGGACACTTCCCAGACTGACAGTGGAGTACAGCACAAATCACTAACATTATTCATTTTGTGATTTGTCATTATCCCACTTGACATTATACACATCATTCCACTGTCCAACCTATAAAAGTGTGCGTAAAGTAGTTTTATCAAATTGGCTGTTTATGGTGTTTGCGTCTTTTTACTGAGCGCATCCGCTTAATTGTTGTCATGTCACGCTCTCTTTTATACAAAATACTTATAAAAATAGACTACAGCTTTATTTGAGCACAAGCCAAAGTTATGGATGCAGAATGTGGAATCACATGACGAGGACGTGGAAACTATTTTGCGTACATTAACATAAAACGTGAATGACGCATTATCTTCTGTGATTGCCGCTGATGATGACGACCAAAACAAGAAACAATAGTGGACATTAATGACGGCGCATGGCCGTCACATGACCATCATTAAACCTATAACATATCGATACTAATAAATCAGGAGTAGCCCATCGAAACTTGGTCACATGCGGTTCTTTCAAACTGGCCAAAAACAAGCTCCAACATGCCGACATTTGACTGGGCCTAAAGTATTTTGACTTTCAAGTGCTTTATAGGCAATTGATATCTTATTTTTGAGAACTTGTATGAGCTGAAACGCCAAAGAATTGCAGAATAATGTAGACCACATGATGGCACTGTACGGTCGCGCGCCGTTCAGTTTTCTGAATAATTTTCTAAAAATAAGTAATACTATAATAAGTGGCATTTAATGTATCTTGCAGCATTTTTGTAAAGTAATTCAACAAATCAATGGTTTTTGGGAGCATACTTTTTTGTAAAAATAAATAAATTGTAAGAGTAATGGTATTATTATTATTATTATTATTATTATTATTATTATTATTATTATTATTAAATTGATTTATAAATTTGAAGTTAATGGGAAGGACAAACATTAACTGTGCATAACATCTGGTCATTTCAAATGATAGACCACAAACATTCAAGAAGCTAAATCATATTTGAACAAATGTTCAAACAATGTCAACATAAAACTTGTGTCTAAAAATGATACATATATTTAAAAAGTATTCGAGTATGCCCTCAGTCAATCAAATAAACCTCAATACAAACTATAAAGTTCCATGAAATAATCTTATTTACAGATAATACAATGCATAGGCCAGAGAGAGCAGAGAACCACATGTTCATAGACAAAGGAAAGGACGCACATAGGGTCATATTTTTGCCCCTTACTTCGCTTGTACAGATACTCAATACACAAACTGTCCTGTCCTTTTGGCACTTATTCTTACAAACTCAGGTGTGCACAGGTCCAACAGTCCCCTCTCTGAATTGAGTTTTGACACACTAGTGTGAAAGACGACCTCCTGCACCAGCTCTGCTCCTCCACAATACACAAACCTCTGCTGTTTGATGTGGAAGGAGAAGTCTACATTTCTGTTAACTCCACAGATTTTTTTTGGGCCCAATCCACCGTCCCGGGACATTCAAAAGGCCCTCTGAGGAGTAAAGGAGAGGTGGTGCGAGTCAGGTTTGGATTGGATTAAAGCAGGGGTGTCAAACTCAAATCCACAGTGGGCCAAAATGTAAAACTTGAACAAAGTCGCGGGCCAGTATTGAAACAAATTAAACTTTTTAATATTGACCCAAACAAGATTTGCTTTAACATTGAATATGGAACAAGCAACACTTATTACTATACAATATATAATGGGATTTGTAGTAGTAACGATGAATGAATGCGCTGTATAATACCGGCGCGCCAAGCCCTAGTAGTCATTTGGTATAGCCTCTCGGGCCTAATATAATTACACTGCGGGCCAAATTTGGCCCACGGACCAGAGTTTGACACCTATGGATTAAAGAAAGATGAGTGAGAGGAAGTAAAAACAAAAAGAAGCCATGACTATTAGTGCAGATTTAAAAATGATGCCATTTTGGAACTGAAGGAATAGGGAATTGTATTATTTCAGTTCTGCAGCACTATTGTTGTGGATGACATTGGAAATGTCATAAAAATAACATTTGAGTTTCTGACTGCAAGGCCAAGATAGTTCTCTTGGCTCACGAGGGTTCACAACAACAATACATAGAAGACATTCCCGCACACTGCCTCACCTGAAAAAAGTGAATTTATTCAGACATAAACAGCATTTCGACACTGAACAGTGAACAGAAAGAGCAGAATGATCATCCGTGGACTTTAAGGGTGCATAAGACATTATCATGGCTGTATTTATTGCAAGGATCAATTGGAATAATTTTGTTATATTTAAGATAAATCTTGGCATTTCTTATTTACTGTTATTCAGTTGCTTTTTAGATTGGGGCTAGCTTCATATTGAGAACACTTAATATTGACAATTAAACTATATTTTGGTATATAGAGATATATAAACAAATAAATTGCGAAAAATCCAATAAGGTACAACATTCTACATAGCCCAGTTTGAAACTGAGCTAGACAGATCAGAATCAGAATCAGAATCAGAATCAGAACAAGTTTTTTTGCCATTGCCAATGAACAGAATTCACAAACACAAAGTTATTCAGCACAACATAAAACAATGAAAAAACAACATATATGAAATCAAAAGGGCATGCGTAAAAGAAACAATTTAAATCTACTATAGGAGAAAAAATAAAAAATAGGCTTACTATGTACACACCTTTTACAGTAAAATTTACAGTTGCAGTGCAGAAAGTGAACCGTTTCAGTGATTGATTGATTGATTGATTGATTAAATTAGTTAAAGTGGCAGGTGCTTAAGAAGTGTTCATGAGTCCAACGGCAGAGGGAAAGAAACTGTTCTTGTGGCGGGAGGTTCTGGTCCGGATGGACCGAAGTCTCCTGCCTGAGGGGCTCAAATAGTCCATGTCCAGGACAAGAAGGGTCAGCTGTGATCCGACCTGCTCGTCCCAGAGCCCTGGAGACGTACAGGTCCTGCAGAGATGCAAGTCTGCAGGAGATTACCTTCTCAGCATCCTCTCTGTTTGTCCCTGGCTGTAGCTCCAGTGTACCACACGGTGATGGAGGAGGTGAGGATGGACTCAATGATGGCCGTGTAGAACTGCACCATCATCTGCACTGGCAGCTTGGCTTTCCTCAGCTGCCGCAAGAAGTACATCCTCTGCTGGGCCTTCTTGATGAGGGAGCTGATGGTGGGCTCCCCCTTGAGGTCCTGGGTTATGGTGGTGCGAAGAAGCGGAAGGAGTCCACTCCAGGTTGTTACCGCTGCACCAGGACACCAGCCGGTCCACCTCCCTCCTGTTGACAGACTCATCCCCGTCCGAGATGAGCCTGATGAGGGTGATGTCGTCCGCAAACCTGATCTAGGTCTATCTTAGCTGTTGTCAAATTGCAGATTTGTCAGCCTTTTGTCCTCCATGCAAAAAAAAAAAGTCTTCTCCGTCAGTGTATAAACAAAAGTTAAATAACTTTTCCTCAATATCTTGATAAAGCATAGCCATTTTTTAGCTGAAAATAAAAAATCGAGCATGACAGAAACATATTAAAGCAGTGCACAATCAATGATGATCGATAATAAAAATGTTCTTTACATATCACATCCACCAGGATTCACGTGGCTTTGCTCTTTCTTCAGCACTGGCACCTGAGCCTTCTCTTCACAAGTCATGGATGGGCAAGTATTTTGGACATTTATTTTCTTAGATTGGTACCAAAAAACAGCCATTACCAGTTAGTAGTATGTGTGTTAATAGACCTTTTTTTTAACTTAATATTTCATAAACCATAAAGGGTAACAGGGGAATCAATAATAATACAATACAATTTATACTGCTTTTTCTTTCTCTCCTATAAATAGCTGTGTATCGACTTATCTATCTATCTATCTATCTATCTATCTATATATATATATATATATATATCTATATCTATATCTATATATCTATATATATCTATATATATATATATATATATATATATATATATATATATATATATATATATATATATATATATATATATATATATATATATATATATATATATATATATATATATATATATATATATATACACATATATAAAAATAAAAATTCCCTTCTCACCTTTTGCGGGTGGTCTCGTCCCTTTTTCTAAGCTCGGGTCCTCTACCAGAGGCCTGGGAGCTTGAGGGTTCTGTGCAGTATCTATGCTGTTCCTAGTACTGCACTTTTCTGGACTGAGATGTCTGATGTTTTTCCAGGGATCTGTTGTAGCCCCTCCCACAGTTTGGGGGATGACCACGAGCACCACTTTTGCCTTCACCTTCCACACCTTCTACAGCTCTTCTCTGACCTCTTGGTATTTTTCCAGCTTCTCGTGTTCCTTTTTCCTGATGTTTCCATCACTTGGTATCGCCACGTCAACCACAAAGGCTCTCCTCTGCTGTTTATCCACCGCCACAATGTCTGGTTGGTTTGCCATTACCATTCTGTCAGTCTGTATCTGGAAGTCCCACAGGATCTAAAATCTAAATCTAAATCTCTAAATCTAACTGTAACTCTTGTGTACATAGAAATGCATAGAAATGCTATTTTTATTTTTATTGTATAGTAATTTAAAATTGTTTCTTTAATACATGCCCTTTTTGATTGAATATATGTTGTTTTATTATTGCTCAGTGTTTTATGTTGCACCTTAAGGCAAGGCAAGGCAAGGCAAGGCAAGTTTATTTGTAGAGCACAATTCGTACACAAGGCAATTCAAAGTGCTTCACACAACAGGAAAAAAAAATGCATTAAAATCACAAAGACATGGCAGAAATCACAATCTTAGTTCAAGACATAAAAGAGAAGAGTGCAAAGAAAAGCATTTCAGTCATATGCACAGCCAAACAAAACAGTTTTTAGTTTAGATTTGAACATTGCCAGAGTAGCGGCCTGTCTCACATCCTCAGGAAGACTGTTCCAGATTTTAGCTGCATAAAACTGAAACGCACATTCCCCATGTTTAGTCCTGACTCTGGGCACCAGCAGGAGGCCGGTCCCTGAGGTCCTCAGAGTCCGAGATGGTTCATATGGCACTAACATGTCCGAGATGTACTTTGGTGCCAGGCCATGGAGAGACTTGTATACATAATACACCTTAAGGCCGAGACAAGTTCCTATGTTTGTGAATTTTGTTCATTGACAATGGCAATAAACTCTTTCTGATTCTGATTCTGATTCTGATCTTGGCCCAGTCATTTTCTACCACCTTGGGGGTGTTCCCACTTTGACCTTGGGGTTTCCAGTCCATCCATACTCCACACAGATGTTCCTGTACACTCTGCCAGCCACTTGGTTATGACGCTCCATGTATGCTTCCCCTGTCTGCATCTTGCACCCTGCAGTTATGTGCTGGATTGTCTCGGGGGCCACTTTGCCCAAACCTACACCTTGGGTCTTGTCTGGTGTGGTAGATCTGGGCCCTATTGCTCTGGGTGCTCAGGGCCTGTTCCTGTGCAGCCATGATGAGTGCCTCTGTGCTGTCCTTCAGACCGGCCCGCTCTATCCTTTCGTGATTTCGTGATATCAGCCACTTCGGTTATGTTCCGGTGGTACATCCCATGTAGGGGCTTGTCCTCCCATAATGGTCCCTCCTCCAGCACCTCATCCTCTGTTCCCCATTGCCTGAGACATTCACTGAGCACGTCATCTGTTGGGGCCTTGTCCTTGATGTACTTGTGGATCTTGGATGTTTCATCCTGGATAGTGGCTTTCACACTGGTCCATGGCCTCCTTCCTTACGGCAAGTGTGCAGTCTCAGGGTGCTGGATCTTGGGTGGAACTCTCCATGCATGGTGAGTAGCTATCATATATATATATTATATACACACACACACACACACACACACACACACACACACACACACACACACACAGGGTTTCATTGTATATTAGCCACAGTCATATAGCCACCACCATATAAACAATATCTTTTGCTCAATCTTTCCGACTTCTCAATTTGTTTGGGCAATATTTGGATTATAACAAGTCTGGTCCAAAGTCTGCTGTGGCTGAATAAAGTTCCGTGTTGAAATGTCGTGCGGAGATGGGCGGAGACTTTGGGGCGGAGCTTGTAATAACGGGGAGCGAGTGCGGCGCGTCGGGCTTTGGCACAGTCCGTTCTCCGCTGCTCCTTCCACCAACACTACCTCACTCCCTCACACTCAGCGCCGCCAGAGAACACCGCGAAACAATTCAGGTAGGATTCAAAAGCGCGTACGCAGTTCCACAGGCTTCACGACGCGACTGCAATCAGCTGATCAGATGCGTGTAGCGGAAATGCGCAATTTGCATATACTTTGCTCTGTTTGGGCGTTTAAAAAGAAAGGGTCAGCGCCGATTGCTCAATGCTTTGCGCGTTCTGCAGTGGTCAAAATCCAGATAGTTTCTCATTAACCCGTCGCTATTACATAATAATAACAATAATGGCCGGCTCTTATTCATTGTATTGCAAACCACTGCAATACAGTTACAGAGTTGTGACTGGAGTGCCAGAGCTGGTTTTGTGATGGGTTTGTTGTGGTCAAATGGGTGCTGTACCTTTAAAAATGATCCATTGGCTGCCCGGTTTCCTGTTACCCTCCACAACTGTGCCTATTCTGTAAACAGTGACTGTGCAGTGGCACGAGAGGCAACTGTCCATTTAGCTCCAGTGTCATTTGGGGGAAGACAGACTATTCTCACGCGAGGACAATGCATGATTATAACTAAATATTTCTAAACTTTAATATTTAGTTTGTGTGTGTGATTCGCACAGTACAATACAATGAAAACACAATGCCTCCCTTGTCCCATGCAATAGAGCTGCCAAACTTTGTGGAGCAGGCAGGGGCTTGGGTTACATTTCGGTTTACAAGCCCACCAATAGGGGTCATCAGACAAAAAGGTTATGAAAAGGGTTTAAGAAAAGAAAGGTAGCAGTGGATCGCACATTTACCTCTAATTTTTAGATAGTATCCTACAGATATGTATAATTACTGATGCACAATGGAATGAGAACATATAGAACACAGAATTTAGGGATATTTCACAACCTGCCTCACAAAACTTCAGATACTCAACATCTGTAATCAAACTTAGAACAACCTGAACACATCAAATAGGTTTTCCAGACCACGGGTGGGATAGTGACAACAATGAATAACTTGTTTTTTTGGTGTGTTTTTTTTTATAGCAACATTCAAGCAACATCCAAGCAATGCACCAGGATTGTGCTCAAATGTGCCTGTGCATGTCTTTATTCCTTTGTTTAGGGGTTTACACTAGACATTTTTGACTCTTTTTTTATATTGTTTTAATTATAGCTGATACACTTGATATTTTAATAATTTTGTTAAGCAATAATTCCTATATTATAAATGTTCTATATATTTTCCACCTCTTAGAATAGAAATACCAAGACAGATGTGAGAGTAAAAGAGATGAGATATGACCAAGGATTATGTCGGTTGAGAGCGTTAACATCTAGTATACAACTTTGGCTTCTTATAGTAAAGGCAACACATTTTCAACTCCCTTTATCTCAAGACTTGACACTAAACTGTTGTGTTTAGGATGTCCCGCGAGCAGCAGGCTGTGGCTCGGGCCAGAAAGGCATTTGAAACGGGCCGGTCCAAATGCCTAGACTACCGCATCCTGCAGCTCGAGAACCTCAGGCGCCTATTCACCGAAAGAGAAAAGCAGATTGCGGACGCCATGAAGAAGGACCTGCATAAGGTAACAGCCATCCTAGAAAAGTGCTCAAGTGTCGCTTAAATGGTTGTATTCCGTACTTAAGATGCTGCTAATTGCCTTTTGGGAATGAAAAGAGAATCATTTTTTGGACAAATGCCGTTGAGGAAAGCTGTGTGAGATTTTTACATGAAAATTCACTCTTGAAATAGTTCAAATACAAGACCACATAGCTGCAGTGAATACAACCTTACAAGAGCTTCATTAGTGTGTCTTAAAATAGCTTGTCTCATTATTCCGAATGTCTTTGGGTAGAATAATTTGCATTTGTAGGTACCGTATTGTTCTTCATGCTTTTTCTTGTGCTATTTTTTGGCTCCTCTAAAAACATTAGAACGTTTGCATATGGCATTTTATTTGCCCTTTATATAACCGGGGAAGCCCCACTCAGAATCAGAATCCCTGCCCCACTCAGACCCTATATTCTGTCCTGTGGTTTTTCAGGAGGACAATGCAAATTCCCACAGAAAGCCCCCCATCTCTTACACTATTGTTATACATCCTCGGCTAAGACAATTCACTCACAATGCACCAGTCACTGCTATACTGCGGTTGGGACAGGAAGGGCATCTGGCAAACAAACTAAAAAAAACTCACCAAATTATGCCTATACTTATTTGAAAGACAACTTTTTTTGCACCTTTCTGTTTAATCAGCTCTTTTTGTATCAGTTCTTGCTATAAACAATATACTCGATATTCAAATGATATCTATCCTATCTTCGAAACAACAGTCACGAAATGATCTAAATTGTGAAATATTTCCCACCTCGACACAAACGTTAGTTATACCCTTGGGCAAACCCAAACAAGGCAAGAAACAAACAAACAAACAAACAAAGGTTTATTTTACAATGGCAGTGACATATATACAGTTAACAAAAATGTAATTCCTAAAGATGCAAAAGTTTAAAATCCAGATGTGGCATACAGTACACACAGTCGATGTCATCATAGATGTGCAGTGTATTTTCATAGTCACCATGTGTTGTCACATTCAATATTGAACTTGTGAAATACACTCCACCACAGGGAGACATGAAGACGAGTTTTACAACAACGAATGAGCATTGGAAATATTTGATCATAGCAGGCCTGTGTTCATTCAAGCCCATCTTATCCAACAAAAATGCAGTAAACCATTTGTTTTGGGAAGCATTTGGTTTAAAATGTAACAAAACTAATCTACAACTCTATTAAACTCCCCATCAGAGTGAAGTGGGCACTCAGCTGTTCGAGACGATGGGCCTGGAGGGCGAGATAAACCTGGTCGTTAAAAACCTGAAGTCTTGGGCGGCGCCTCGCCCCGTGGAGAAGAACCTGCTGACCATTTCGGACACGGTCTACATCCGCCCTGAGCCCCTGGGCGTGGTCCTCGTCATCGGGGCCTGGAACTACCCCTGGGCCGTCACCATCCAGCCTCTCATCGGGGCCATCGCAGCCGGTAAGTAGTCATGAACTTCATTTTATATTAGTTCAAGCTGGGGCGAAGAGGAAACAACGATAGCCTCGGTTAAATTCATTATAGCAGGGGAATTTCAATGCATTTTAATACAAAACTCATCTGTATCGGCTCAATATCGCAATACTTTCCACAGTATTACTTGGTAAAAATCACCGGTATCGCCTATTCGCCCAGTTGTTGATCGTTTTATCATTTTTTAAAACCAAGAATTCTGCCACACATAAAATATTGTAGAAATGTCAATAACAGAATACAGAGTTTATCTTATTGTTCCCACTAGAATGATAATAAAGAAGTTCGACAAAATGTGTATACAAAATAAACAATGGAGATCAATAACAGAGTGCCGCACAGGGAGTTAAAGCTGCATTACCCGATTTTCAAACCACAAAAGAAGAAAATATAATATAACTAGTTCCACGCTGCTTCCCAAACGAATCCCTGCACACATACCATGCATCTGACCCAAACTGCACCGACACAAACAACACAATTCCAAATATCTGTACAGAAAAGTCGTGAATCTGTCTGTAAATTGGCAGATTAAACTCACAATTCACTCCCAAATCTCAAACTAGCTCTTGTCAAACCTTTTCCTCCGCTGTGATCCAAGTAAATCCTTGTTTTAATCGACTAAACGACTAAAGAGCTACAGCACAAGGTGAGTTTGTGAGTTTGTGGTGGATTGGGTTTTAGGAAATTTGGCCAGTTTTGTTTTGTTTTCCTGTTATAACACAATAATAACAGCAATCGACAACATACCAAAGCAATAAAACCAAGTCTATGTACAAAAATGTATTTACAATAGTTTAAGATTCAATTAGTACACGACTTAAGATGAACGTCGCTAAAATAAGACTTCAGTTTCACCTCAAGTGCTTTAATCAAATAGGAGCAGAAGTTATCTCAAGTCCCGCCCTTCACAAGCACTAAAGCTTTATCTAAAAAGTCTTTTAATTTCACGTATAAAACATTTGAGATGGGCAAGCACCTCTGATCATAAAGTGCAAAATAATAATAATAATAATAATAAAAAAGGCGAAATGCTGTTTATTACACGTATTCCAACAACATTTCTTTCTGACGACCTTTTATGTTGTTTAGTCTTATGATCCAAACCACGTCTTTCTTATTTATTGCAGCATTACTCAATAGTCGAATACACATTGTGAGTGGGTCAAAGGTTCTTTAAACAGCAGTGAAATCGCAGACTATTCTAGTTTAATTATTGCTCCACGTAATGTTTGAATGATTGAAGGAAGCATTATATTATTTGAACTTTGGTTATTATTTTTGTAGCCTGTTTCTACAAAGGAAAGTTGTAATTTAACTTAAATTACTTTATGTGAGTTACTTTAAGTGTTCCTTTTATATTCTTTTTCTACAATGAAGGTTGTGATCTAACGTAAATTACATAAAAAAATCGTACTTAAAGTGCTTCTTCCAGGTTTCGCTAAAATGATTCTTTAAACGTGAATAAATATGCTAAATATGTAACTGAAGACATTAAACTAGAGATCTAGATTTAGAGTCAAGCTTGATATTAAGTGCATACGGCGAGTTTTAATGTTTTAAACATTATTTCAATTAGTGGGATGGTTTTGCATTAGTCAAGGGTCAGTTTGTGGGGAAAAGTTTAGAAAAAAGGTTGAAAATTACAGAAAGCAAAAAGGACGCCAAAGTGCCGGAACAATTTACACGCACAGGGAACACATTTTTCTAAAGGTTTCATAACCATTTAAGAAACTAAAGGTGTTATAACATATATTTATTTGCCAATTAATAAATCTTGTGTAAATTAGGCACATTTCGGCTCTTGTTTACAGTAAAGTAACATTTATGGAATCCATCACATCTGCGTCCAAGCAGGAAGTCAAACTTTAAACTTCACCAAAAGGGTCAATTTAGGAAAAACGAGGTCAGATTTTCAGTAAAATCTTAAAATATAATCTTAACTGCATTTGGTGAATGGAAAACTCTAACTATGCACTTAAAATATGTAAAAAATAAATAAATAAAAAATAAAAACTGCAGCTCTAGTGACCAATTTATAAGAGAAAAAAAGGTTTAGATACTTTGGGCTTTAAATGAAGAAATGATTACTAAATGTTTTGTCAGTAACCCTGCAACAGCATTGTATGAACTGAAGCTTAAGTCAGTTAATGATCTTTTAATACATTAAGTAAGTGGAATACTCAGAAGACAATGTTCAGACTCTATTCTCCCTATATTTGAGATGGAATGTTGTGCATCACTGACCATGATCGAGGTTTCCCTTACTTCCTGTTATGTTTTTCAACCTTTTTCTTCACCTTTTTGTCACAAACCGCTTCTTGACTGATGAGCTACGATAAATATTAACCAATGCGTTCCATTTCATCAAACACATTAGTGGAACTCCGTGTTCTCTGGCTGAACGGCGGCCGTGGTTTGCTCAGACATGGACTTTATGCTCGTATTATCAGAGCCGGTCAGAGGTCGTATCTGTGGAGGAGGTCAGAGTTCTTCACAGTTCAATCTCATAAACTGAATGTTGTGGAGAAAAAAAAAACAGCATTCGGCAATCATGTAGTTGTACTCTTAAATCAATAGACGGATACACAGGAGACGAATGAGCCACACATACACTTAAATAATCTCACTGTTTGTTTTAGATTGTTTGCTTTTGATTTTTTCCAGGTAATTGCCGCTGTGATCAAGCCCTCAGAAGTTTGTGTCCACACAGCAAAAGTCATGGAGGAGCTTCTGCCCGCCTACATTGACAAAGTGAGAATATTCGTTTCAAAAGATATATATCGCTTTTGAAATATTGTTTTGATCTCTTATCCAGTAAATAATATCCAGAGCCCAGCAAGAGTATGTGTTTAAATCTAGCGAAAGAAAATGTGGCTGTGTTGTGAGGGGTCAACGCGGTCTTACTTGCGAGGCGAATTTTTATTTACAGGTGAAGTTTTTTGGGTGACTGAGGTTGAGACTGTGAGGCCGCTTAAAGACGCCAAAGCAGATGCTCAGAATACATCATAAAAATCATACATGTCAGTGCCACAATATGAAAAATCAGTGATACATAATAATACAAACACAGTGACAGCGCCGGAAGCCCACCTGAGCGCCGCCGTTCCACGTACTCCTCCGTTTTGGGGCCGCCCGGGGAATCGGTGCGTTGTTGACTTGTTGGTCACATGAACGTTGTGTATTTTACACAAATCAATCTTGTGTAAAATGTCCAATATCCTGTGGCATATTTTAGCGCAGAGACTTTTCTCTCGCTCTCCATTCAAACCAGCGGCGTTCCTGCTGGACCGGAAGTGCGATTACAACGGAAGTATTGATCCGTGGAAAAAGTAGTAAAAAAGTGGGCGGGGTGGAATAAGGTCAATACCTAGTACCAAGTATTGCCTGATCAAAAATCTGTTTGATTACAAAATTACAGCCAGTGTTTCACATCTCGGTCGAGCTCAAGTTTTAAAGGGAAACCAGACAGAATGACTAAGATCCCGATTTACTTTTCAGGAGCTGTATCCGGTGGTGACCGGAGGAGTGGCCGAGACGCAGGAGTTGCTACGGCAGCGTTTCGATCACATTTTTTACACCGGGAACAGCATGGTTGGAAAAATCATCATGGAGGCCGCGGCGAAGCACCTGACTCCGGTCACGCTGGAGCTCGGGGGAAAGAGCCCCTGCTACATCGACAAGAACTGTGACGTGACCATCGCGTGCAGGTTTGAACAGAAGCATCGTACGTGTATTGACTAGGGATGTCACCATTTCTCATTTTAGTGTCACGATTATTCTGAGAATAAACGATTATTTGCGATTATTAACGTCACGACCTGCTTTATGCAATCAAACTTTCTGAATGATCAATTTGACATAAAAAGATAAAAAAGCACTTTACATTCAGGCTTACTTTTTTGCGGAAAGGGCGAGCAGAAAGGACTTCATTTTGCTTCTAAAATCGTCACATTTATTTTAATTGAACTAAAAAAATATTTAATTTAGTTTGAAAAATGTCCGTTTTCTATAAATTGAATTAACAAAAATTTAATTTTTCTTGATTGTCCAAAATATGATCAAATTATAATTTTCAGGGCAATGAAGAAATAAGAAAATATAATAATTCTATATCAAATTTCTATAATAATTGTCAATAACAGTCTATTCTATTTCAAAAGAGTTCAATTCAATCAACTATGGCTGAAATGTGAGACGTTTCTTAGCATCAGTGGTTGGTTGTAAATAAGTTTCTTCTTTTATTGTATATATTTTTCTTCCCGTAAACAGACGAGTGGCGTGGGGCAAATACACAAACTGTGGCCAAACCTGCATCGCTCCAGACTACATCCTGTGTGAACCGAGCATCCAGGACCGAGTCATCGCAGAGATCAAGAAAGCTGTGAAGGTAAACATCAAACACACACTCATTCATTTAAATACCGGGATCAGTTTTGAAATCTGAGGGTGCTGCATCAAATACTGTATTTGGAGGGACATTGCACAAAAGTAATGTGTCAGATTTGTTTCTTCACTCACTTCACTTAAACAGCTTGTGCATGTAGTGTTTTAACAGAGAAATACGTATGTAAAATGTATTTGGGTCTTTAGAAATAATTGATATATTGTAGAATGTCATGTACAAGATACCGCATTACCGTGTGATGCCGGCGTATCGTGTATCAGCGGATTGCGACGACCCAAGCCTATTGCTATTGATAAGTTGTAATCTGTAGCTACTTTTTCCATACTTATCATTGTTTTCTGTCCGTAAATATTTGGCCAGAACCCACAGCAGGCACAGTTGTAGTCCAGTCCGCTGAAGTTGGGTGGGCCGACTGATAATGTAGTTGTGCAAATGTACTGTTCGAAGGGTTGATTGTCTTGATTTGATTGATTGATCGAGCTAGAAGTGCAGTATTTTCTTATATTGATGCCAAAATCTTTCAAACGGAACCGTATAAACCCATTTACATACAATCCAATTATAAGAGTGTTGCAAAAACTCACCTCTTTTCCCGTTATTAGGAGTTTTACACAGACAACCCACAGACCTGCCCTGACTACGGACGCGTCATCAACCAGCGACACTTCAAGAGGGTCATGGCTCTTATAGACGACAGTACGGTGGCCATGGGCGGACAAAACGAAGAGGCAGACTGCTACATTGGTAACTAAACTACTGAGACCTGGCTTAAACCTGGTTAAGTCCTTGTCTAGCTTTGGTTAGTTTTGATGTGTTTTTCTGGATTCTTTCCCAATGTATTTGTTGAAACTTTAATCAAGGCTTTTGCTATTCTTTGTGTAGTTCTGATTTGATCCTGGTTTTGTCTAGTTTTCTGGGCGAATTTCTTCTGTACGACCGGTGTTAATTTTGTGATTTACACTCATATTAGTGCCCTGGGTTAGATCTCTTTTGGCGGACATTTATATTCGATCATACTAAACCTAAATTGGCCCTTCTCTGTTGTGCTCAGCCCCCACAGTGCTCAGGGATGTGAAGCCTGATGCCAAAGTGATGCAGGAGGAGATTTTTGGTCCAGTTCTTCCGATCATCACCGTCAGTGGTTTGGACGAAGCCACAAAATTCATTAACAAAGGAGAAAAACCTCTGGCTCTTTATGTGTTCACGCCAGATGACGAGGTG
The DNA here is from genome assembly GCA_015082035.1 of Chaenogobius annularis. Classification (NCBI taxonomy): domain Eukaryota; kingdom Metazoa; phylum Chordata; class Actinopteri; order Gobiiformes; family Gobiidae; genus Chaenogobius; species Chaenogobius annularis. The sequence goes on from BJKM01000651.1 coordinate 211,164, forward strand.
TGGTGCCGTCACAACAGCATATGAATTCAGAAACATTGGATGAATAAAGATGTTTTGGGGTTTTCGTCTCTTTGTAGGTGATCCAGAAGATGATTTCTGAGACGTCCAGTGGAGCGCTTTTGGCCAATGACTGTCTGGTGCACTACTCCGTCAGCGCGCTGCCTTTTGGAGGAGTCGGTGAGAGACATTGACTCATTAAACATCTACATTGTCTAACATAAGTGCAACAGAAAAAACTGAACTACATAATAAGAATGTTACGACTTGAGCAACAAGCTGCATTATACAGTACAGTATTGCTCTACTCGAATACATCTAGAGTGGATTTTCAGCATCATCACATTGCAAAAATGACCACTACAATAATAATTTGATCTAGATTTTAAGATGCCATCTACTTGTATTAACATTCATTCTAATGTTTTCTGACACTATAATGGGATATATATAGTCACCCTGACAACTCAGGTGTTAAAGTTGCTCTATAGCTTTTGCTTTTTTATTCTGTTTTGACCACGGTAATCATTTTCTATGGATGTTGTTTCCTGCTTACAAGAAAAAAGACGGACATCTCCAAATATATTCCATTTATTTATCAAAATCTCTCAAAGAATTAGAAGCTCCCACCTCCTGGCTGAGTGGCATGAGCCATATCCATAACACAATGGGAGACACAAGATTGTGATCATATTTAAAATTTTACAACTTTCGATTTTTTTCGATTGAAACTTTTTGCTCTCATTGTAGCATTGCCTTTTGGAACTACGGCTTCTCTAAATGTGGAACTCACCAACGTTAACCCTTTTCTTTTGTACAAGGCAAAAGTAAACGCATGGACAAATAAATCTCACATGATCCTTTCCACACGTGTGCACAATCTGGCGTGTGCACACTTACAGTATTTAGACCGATACATTTGTAATATTTGCCCTTTTCTCTTGCATTTCAATGTACTGCAGACTTAAATGGCCCCTTCCATCATTTGTACAGTTTTTTCTTAATGTATATTGAGCATGTCTTCCTGTGTCTTGTTGCCCAGGTAACAGTGGCATGGGCTGTTACCACGGTAAGTTCTCGTTCGACCAGCTCAGTCACCTGCGCAGCTGTCTCATCAAGAAGCTGAACATGGAGGGAATGAACGCCATGCGCTACCCGCCCCACACGCCCACCAAACTGAGCCGCGCCCGCTTCTTCATCCTCAAGACCGCTAATCTGGGCTGGATCGGACGCATGCTGATGTTAGCCACTCTGGTCGTGGTGGCGGCTGTGGTCATTCAGGTGAAACCATTACAATAGTTCTGAAATGAATGTTGTTGGTTTTTTGTGAACTACTATGCAATGGTTATTTGCACGTCTTAAACGGCTCATGAAGTCCATTATAACCGAATTCTTGAAGAAAACTCTATTCTATACGCCTATTAATTTTCTAGATTAGATTAGATGTATGTTTATTTGTTAATCCACGGTGCATTGAAATGTGTTTGGATGAGAAGAACCCATCAACTCAACTCACAACACAATTCAATAAAAAACACTAAGTGGTCGTTGCCCACTGAAATTGCACTTTTGCCCATCATAAAGAGCTGCTTTAAGTCTTTTTGTGCCTGCAGGTAAACTCTCTTCTTTCCTCTGTTCTACTAGAGCTCTTTCTGGACCATCAGGCAACAAAACTTTAAAAAATCAACAAAGTCGTAATAGTGCCATCCTTTAAAAAGACTGGAGCAGTTTCTATGGGTACCAGTTCACAGTTACCCAGCCTAGTTGTGTTGTGTTTGGCCCTTATTTAATCATTTGTTAGAAATCCAAGTAAAATAGCCACTTGTCTGCTTACTTTGTGTTGAATAAAAACAGCTTGCAAGAAAAATAAATGCAAAGCCTGTAAAAAATAAAAATAAAAGAGCACTCTTCAAATAAAAACATCTATTTTTAAAGGGACATTATGCAAGTTTTTAGGTGGAGGGTCCTTTAATAAGTACGTTTTTGACAATAAGAACGCCAGTACTTGAATAATAGATAAGTTTCTACCATATTGTGGAACATTCCAGCAAAGGCATTAACAAACAGGAAACTTACAGTGTGCATTGTGTTTCTGCGGGATGAACATGGCTCTATCACATGTCGGTGTAATCCCTCATTCGTCCAGGAGTGTTCCGTTGGAGAAAAAGATTCAGTTGTTGTCATCTGGACTCAGTTACAGTCACAGTTACAAGGATGAATTGGTTCTCTGTCTTTAAATACTCATCATGTCGTAGTAGTTGTATTTGGATCTTGATGCTACTTTTGCGGCTTCTCAAGGTTCCTGGTACAAATAAGATTTGAGGTTAGCAGCAGTAATAGCAATGTTCTTAAAGCAAGCAAACAAACAAACAAATACATTAACTACCAAGAATGATTTGAAGTAGCTTTTTTAGATGATTTACTTATTACTGCCTTGAGCATTATACGAGCATAAAAATCAGACACTTCAGTCATGTATTTTAAGAATCTGTAGTTTTTGTGAGATAAAGTACAATCTGTATTCATTAACATTTATGTGTCCTTTTCAGAAATACTTTCTTTGAAGACTGCCAACTGGAAAAGAGAGAAGAACATATCACAAGAAGAATTCACAATTTAGCACACTGAAATCCAGAGGTGACAATGACGGAAAGTTTGATATAGATTTGACCAAACATTTCAGTTCAACTAACCCAGTTTTAGAAAGGTAATTATTTATTCTTTTATAACTCTTCAAGCACCCTTTTAATTCCATGTAATCTTTTAATTATAATCTTAACTTTATTTCCAAACCCAATGAAGGAACAACAGCTTAAGTGCAATTTAAACATTTCCAGTTTTGTCTTAAATATTACATACTTAAATATTTTAAGGATGTACCTGTACAGCGGTCCATTAATTTCAGCCTGAAGCACTTTGTTTTTTAAACCTAGCTACCTTATTTAAAGAAGAACTAAGTAATGTTAGCGATAGAGCTCCCCCTGCAGTTCACTTGTGAAAATACACAGTCAGAGAACGAACGTTAAACGAAGTTTATTTTTCTTATTTCTTATTGAAATAAGGCAGTAAAATCACACAAAAAAAAAAAGTAACGTTTCCAAATATATATTAAAAAATCAACTGAATAGAACATGTCAGCAAATGTTGCAAGGCTGGTTTTCTGTTCAGAGACAGCAGGGGGCGACGACAGAAGCTTTAAACGCACTGAAAATATATGTTTAACCATCGCAGGGACTTACAATGACATTTAAAAAGGTACAAATGTTACTTAGTTCTCCTTTAAGTGTCTTTTCCGTTTCACTGTCAACAAAACTATCATAGAGGATTTATCTTATTTCTCTTACAATTGTAGCAAACGCTGATGAAAGATATTATAGTGTCCATTGTATACATGTATTTCTATAAATAATTAACGAAATAAATATATTTGTTCATGTATACGTTTTTTTGTGTTGTGTTCCCCCCCCCCCCCGAGTTAATACTGAAAATACACATGGTTTTCAGGATATTATAAAAAGTCATACGAGGCTTTCAGAAAAGTAAATGATGCAAAGCAAATATTACTGACTCAAAACATTTCATAGGACTGAATGTTCTTGATATCTAAGTATAAAAACCGCACACTTCTGCAGCTTTAGGTTTGCTGTAAGTATGTTTAAGTATGTGGATATCTTATTTGCAAACATATATTACTGCTTTTTAGAGGCGGGCAATATTTAGATATTAAATGGCTTTTATTACGTGCTGTTGGTGACTATGAAGAGTCGACTAAGAAAAAAGAAGTAATTACTTATGACGAAAAACTGAGTTGAACACGAAGTGTTCAACTCAACAGGGTTCCTCAAATGATAAGATAAATATTGAATCATATTAAAACATTTCCCCTCCAGGGGTCAAGCATTCAATGAAAAAACATTATGTTAACACAATGATGAACATTATTCACACCACATTAAAGACAGTATTATATTATGTGTGTGTGACCTTGAAGGAGCTCCTTGAGACCTGGTTTAGGACAAACTGTTTTAAATGTGAACATACACAACATAGGTTATAGTTATAATTAGGTAAGCAACAATATTACAATGGAAACATCACAATTTAATCCTTAATTCACATTACTTCATTTTGTTTAGTAGATCATCATTCCTCTGTGTGATTTTTTTTTTCCGTTATGAAATATTTTTTTCTGAACGATAAAGTGAAGTAAATTTGCATTTAGGTTTACCTGTTTGGAGAATTGATTGGTGTAAAATTACTTAATTTTGCTTTTAAAATTGTCACAATTATTATATTATTATTATTCTGTTTAGTTTGAGTGGTTCCAGCTCGTTACAAGCGTTACAAAAATAAATTGAATTGAATTGAATAGTTCTTATTGTGACCTTATTAATCACATTTATCTATAAATCAAATAACCTTGACATCTCTAATAGTACATGTAAACAACTTAGCAATAAAAGTACAAGTCACCTTCACCTCTTAAATAAGTTGTTGATCATTTGCACAGATGGGCTATTACATTACACTTTCATTTACTCAAACGTCCTCTGTTCTGCCTGTTCTCTGGCTGCAGCGCAGGTTTTGTCCAGAAGGGGGCTTTTAAAGACAAGACCAGGGCCCCTTTTCCTCCAGGTCCCACACTGTCCAGCTCAAAAGTATGAGAAGAGATCTGGAGCGGGTTTAACATAAGCTCATCATGGGTTTGTCTCTTTACCTCCTCAACCTGCTCTACCTGCAGACTACAGGCACCGGTAAGCACGGAAACAAACACTTCTAATTACAAAGAATTTACGGATTAGAATTATATTGCCAGTAAATTATGTTGTTGGTGAATTTCTTACCATAATTATGCTGCTGTTCACGCAAAGTCACACAATTCAGTACGACTGACACTTGTTATTGTAGTTGTAGAAGCAGGTGGTAGTCTAAGTACCTCTGTTACAGAATCTAAGACAAAAAATAACACGTTTAAACATATTTATTGTTGGTGCAAGTCAAACAAAATGCAATAGGCTCAAAGTCAATTAAGTTGGCGGTATTATAGCCTTTACTGTATAGGTATGTGACTGAATACAACAAATCATATTTATTGATTGCATTTATTTTGTATTTTTTTATTTAAAGGATTTTACAGATACAAAAAGTAGGTGCATGGACACAGGCAAAAAAAAACTCCAAAGGGTTTTTTATAGACATTCCTCCACATAATGAATACATTACAGAACACATTAAAGCGTCAATGGGTTAAATGCCATCGGCCTATTGTTTTTCTATTAGTGAACTCTCACAGTGAATGCATCATTTTACAAAGCATAGTTCCTCTCTACCGTTTTTATTCCGTGAAACTTGCACTCGGGGATAAAGGATGTGGTGTAAAATTGCCAAAAGATGCTACTATGACATTAAGAAACTCTAAAGTCTTAAACTGTGAGAAGAGCTGCTGTGTGTGTGTGTGTGTGTGTGTGTGTGTGTGTGTGTGTGTGTGTGTGTGTGTGTGTGTGTGTGTGTGTGTGTGTGTGTGTGTGTGTGTGTGTGTGTGTGTGTGTGCTGGCGCTCACAGGGTTACACAGGGGCAGTGCCAGGTGGACCAGAGCCAGTGCGTCCTGTGCATTGTTCTCCGCGGTGAGAAACCACTGCCCTCAAAGCAGGTTATTGTGCGAAACACCTGGTTAATCTGAAATAAAGACTTGTCTGTAGAGCTGTCCGTTCCCATTATATGCCAAAACTGCACTGGAGACATCAGCGTTACCAACACAAACAAACAGGCCTTGTTTGATGGACGAGTAAGTTAAAGAGCAGGTGACAGGCCCTCGTGTTTTTGACTGTGTTTGGTGCGATAGAGGCTCTGGTAAATAGGTATCATAGTTCTACAGTTATTGTCAAGCGTATAGTTTGTGAAGAAACAATTAGAAATAAAAGCTGAAAATTACAGGAAGTAGAGCAAAGTTCTAAAGTGAATCCCTACATCTATGTCATCAATAAGCGACAGTTTAAACATTAATTTAACTAAATACAGGTTTTATTAGGTATTACTATTACAAATCCTAATGATTGTGTAATTTATATAGATTTTGGCTCTTTGCAATTAGGATTTTGGCCCTTGTTTACAATATGGTTCCAACAACAGTTGCTGAACGACAAACCAGGAAGTAACATTATAAATGTCACCAAAATGGTCAAACTGGGGAAATATAGGCAAAACGTTGAGTCAATTCTTAAATATGATCATGTTCACTGCATTGTAGGGAAACGTGTCACTTTAAAAAGGCAACGTAAAGAAGTCAGTAAATGTTTGCCTTTTTCTATACAATATTAACACATATTGCATGAATTAGTAACCTTATTTCTTTGTTTCTTTGTTAGCAGCACACAGTACATAGAGCTTGAATGATGGTGTGTGTTTTAACTTGCTTAACTAACTGACTAACATGCATTTCACTTGCTTGGATTGGATTGGTGGACTGTCCATTGAGGTGGGAAATGTATCGAGTTTTAGATAACACTGTTGAATGTTGTTTTGAAGATATGCAACGTCCATTGTTCATTATGAAAAAGAGTTGAGTAAAAAAAATTTCAAAATGCTTCATCACACTTTTCACATTTGTCTGATAATTAAACCTAAACGTTCAAAGACCTGTTTTAACACATTTCTGTTGGATTGACATAATATTGTGCGACTGCTGTGCCCACCCCTTCTGTCCAGTGAAGGTGGCCCAACGTTTGACAGAGTTGACATGGAAAAAGAAACCAAATATTCTGATATATACAGCTTGACTTTGACGCTGTTGCTGTTGCTTGACTACACTTTTTCCTCTGTTCAGGTCTGTGGTGTTATGATGCCCAGAACTCCTGCGAGGAAGCGTGCCCAGGTGAGGGCATGGGAGTAACGCAGGACGGCTCAAACATGCGTGAATCTGACAAAACACACATTTGACTGAACTGATGATGAGGAAACACTGTTTAAACAAGCCCATTAAAGTTGATCTGACATAATGTGTACACTTTAAAGTTTCACAAAAAGGAAATGCATTCAAATTAGCAAGTGAATGAACGTGAATGTAGAGTGTTACAGCATTGTCCGGACGCAGATCCAGATGATATTGTTTATTTTGAGTGCTATTCCCTCTCTGTCTCTGTCTGCCACCAGTATTTACATATTTGCTCTCCAATCACAAACCCACACGTACACAAATATATTTATAAAGTCAGCGTGGTTGAAGGGTCTTGCTCAAGAGCACATTTTCTCTGTTGATTTATTGTTTTCATCTTTTTATATAGTGTGTTTGATTAGCTTGCTTTAAAATTGACAGTTTTGTTACTGTTTTGTGAAGCGTCTTTGAGGGTCCTGGAAAGCGCTATATAAATAACATGCATTTTTATAATGACTAGTAGTATATTTTGAATGGTTGTCACAGACCCGAGTAAATGGGCGGCCCAGTACCCGAGCTGCGGGGGGCTCCGTCAGTCTCCCATCAACATCGTCACCAGTAAAGCCCACAGTAACTCCGCTCTGCCTCCGTTCGACTTCATCGGACACGACGAGCGCATCAACATCAGCCTGGTGAACACCGGGAACTCCGGTAACAACCTTCACTGCCATTTTCACCGTTTTAAGAGCACCATATCGACTTTTCGTTCATTAAATTAAATGATAGCTGCCACAATATTTTGAGGATTTGTTTTGTTATTTTTAATGTCGGACAAGAGTCAAATAAGAAACTTCTATGACAAATTATAGATACTAACTATGGAATAAAGTGTTTCATTCGGCTTTGTGCTTGTTGCAGCTCATGTTTTTTCCCCTGGGATTCTGCGGCGTTAGAGTTATTGTGTGGGTGGCACAAAGTAGTGTCATTACTATTGTATATTGTCACATTTTAAATAGAAATATGTGTTATCGTGACAGGCCTACCATATAAATATATATATTCTAAACATATTTACTGATATTTACTTTTTTATTGTAGATGACTTGAGGCTACACTTTAGTAACATAGATTATACATTTCTCTGAGTATTTATTTGAATATTAGACTGGGCGATATGGTGATAAAACATTACAAAAAAAAGTTGATCTCATTCTTGTGACGATATGCTATTTAGATAAAAAGTAATATTTTCTCTTGAATTCTGAAGAAGGGTAAACTTTCAGAAGAAGCAGATGACTTAAGTTACCGTTTCAAAGCAGTATGAAGAAGATGATGTGTATATGTGAGATAAAATCTAAATTGTAATCTGGCTCTTACAAAATCATATTGCCCACCTCTATTTGAACATTTGTCCTTACAGCAATCATCACCTTTTTGAAATTAACTTCCAAAAATACTGTGTTTTAAGCCACTTTCAGCCTGCCTCAGTCCGTGCAGTTGTCCGGAGGAGCTCTGCCGGGAAAATACAGAGCGGCCGGCTTCCACTTCCACTGGGGCCGAGAGGGAAGCCCGGGGGCCGAACACACCATCGACGGAGAGAGACTGCCCATGGAGGTACAGCCCAACAGAGGAACAAAAGAAAAAACACACATCTCTATTGCACCCTGCTGATATCACTTTGGTGGTGATTTTGTATGTAAACTATTTCTAGAGACAACTAAAGTGCAGTCATGGGCCACTGGAATCTTGATTGTGCTGCGTTCAAAGCACATTTCATTTTTTTCCCATTTTACAACTAGACAATACAGCAATCGGATGCTCTTCTTGGCATGGTTCCGTTTTGTCTGTCTTCCCTCCTCCAGAGAACCTCTAGCCACTACAGTTTGCACTCAAATGAGATTCATCACTCGCACGCCCCTGGTGTTCGGACTGAGCCGGGAAAACAAGCTTTTAGTTTCTCTGCTCCTTCTTGGAACACTCTTCAGTCGGAAACTAAATGCTCCGATCAAGTCTTCGTCAACACATTTTGTTCCTTGTTACTAAAAAGACAACAGAGCTCCTTCTTTCATCGTGGTTTCTGATGTTAAACTCATTGTTTTTTGTACTGGTAAACATTTATTGCTACTGCTGTGTGCTGGTGACCTCTTAAAAAAGATAAAGGTTACATTACATTGAGCATGTTGCATGTCTGACCTCTGTGTTGTTTACAGATGCACATAGTCCACATCAAGGAGCCGTACGGGTCTCTGGCCGAAGCTGAGCACGACATGGCTGGAATAGCTCTGCTTTCTTTTCTCTTCGAGGTACTGTCATTTCAAATATAAAGTTTTGTTAATGTTTTAATGTCTGTGTTGTCAAAAAGGTGTAATTGCTGTTCACAGGAGTCGGCTGAAGACCATCCGCATCTGAACTCGGTGATAGAGGCGTTGGGTCGTGTTAAAAACAATGGTAAAAAAGAACTGGATGAAAAGAAACAAGAAAATTAAAAACATGATGAATGAAGAGCTGACTGAAACTGTACCAACGTATTATTAAAAACAGTAACCAAAATGACCCTTACAGAAGATGGGTAGTGACTATAATGTAAGACATTGAAGATGAATTTAAGTCCTTGAGGAAGAGGAGATTTGCAAATGCAGTGGATAGACGTGAATTAGTCAAAGTTAATGACAGAAATCGTAAAAGAAAGTGATATGAACCCCTTTGTCACCCGCATACAGCTGTAACATTTAGTTAATTTGTAAAAAAAAAAAAAAAAAAAAGACAAGCGCCATGTTGAAGGCTTTATTTTGTACTAGAATTGCCAGATCTATTCTAGTACAAAATGAAACATTCCATCCCTTCTTGAGCAAGCCCACTCAACTTGACTGTGATTAGTGTAAAAGAAAAAACATGCCAGTTTTTGCATGTTTCCTGGCACTTCTCTGTTCCCAGGCAGCTCTACCGAAGTCATGAACTTCAAACTGAGCGACATCGTCCCGTCAGCATCAGAGCTCCCCAGTTACTATAGATACGTGGGCTCCATGACGACGCCCGGCTGCGAACAAGCCGTGGCCTGGACCGTTTTTAAGAAGACGCTCTCCATCAGCAGCCGACAGGTGGGTCTCAGTGTGCAATGCCACACAAGATTAAATGGGAAAGAGGGGAGTGACTGTGAAATTCCAGCCTGCAGACAGTCACCCTATAAGCCTGCTCATATGCATTACATATGGTCATTTTGGCCTCTTACGTTTGTTCAAATGGTGGCTGTTGGTGCTGGTGTCCCTGTCCCAAAAACATTTCTCACATGGGTAAGCGACATTAACAAAAAAATAATCAATATGTTTTAGGACTATATTCATTTTATGTCAATCCAACAGAAAAATATGTCTTTAAACTTATAAATTGAAGTTGTATCATCAGATAAATGTAAGATGGCAGTAAAATTGGACACAAAAGTGCAGAAATGTCACCTTATACCCCATTTTATTTTATTAATTCATTCTCTTTTTGTAGCATTTTTTCTATAAACAATATACTCAATATTCACATTTTGCTTCTCTTCAAAGCATTTCACAATATTATCTAAAATTCTACATATTGCCCACCTCGACACTAAGTAAAAGGATCATCGGCTCAAACAAACTGAATTCCACATTTTACGCTTCAATCTGGATTTTGCACCGATCCCTGTGTTTGTTTCTTTCCCCTCTCGCTAGCTGAGTGCCATAGTCTCAACGTGCCGCTTCTGGACCGGACAGCCCATGACGGACAACTTCAGACCCACTCAGCCACTTGATGGCAGAGTCGTGTACAAATCCAACTCGGGCTTCCCTCTTCCGAGTCTGACCCTGGTGTGCTCATTTTATCTGTTACTCCATATTTAGAAAGCCTGAAAGTGAATGGCGCGTGTGGAAATAATGACTTATTACTAGAAAATTACAGACATTAACAAAGAGTTTATATTGAATTGTTGATAAACAGTATAATTAGGGATGGTTTGATATGGATTTTAACTTATTTGCCCACACATTTATGTTATAGTGACGATGACAAATTAACGATTACAAAATGTATTCATCTGGGAGATCAAATCATTTGTTGCATGTGTAATTACCATTTCATTAGTCTGTAATAAAATACATCTGATGCATTGAGGACAAAAAATGTCAGAGCCAAATATTAGCTTAATTTTCAACATCAAACAGATATTGATATACATGTACTGCATCTGGAACCGATATACATTGCCCCTCTCTATGCGTGACTAAAGATTGTGAATACATTGACACTCTTTCAGTTCGGATATTGGACATTTACATTTAGATCTTTTGTATGTAAATTTGTACAGACTCTAAATACTAAAAAAATCACAATCCAATAAAGAGACAATCCATGATGAAAACTACTGTTTCATTTCATTTTCTCTGTTTAATGGCAGGAACATTAAACTACAGGCAACACTGGTGCCATTCAAAATCAAATGTGCTTTGAAACACGAGGACGGCTCCCATTGCTTTTCTCTTGCTTAAATACAGTGCATAATGTCAGCGGCGTCAGGAGAAACTCCTATTTTTTTACATTATGATTGAATATTTTACAGTAACATTCATTGTAACTCGAAGATCCAGTGTGGTAAAGAGTTAAAGTTCAGTTGTAATTGACACTTTTGCTCAGTAAACTCGATTCAATGTGAAGTCATCGTGGATTACTTCGGCTGCGCCTTGATCCACTTTCGCAGGTGTTCGATTTGAGCCAAAACGCTGGACTTGGCTGTGCCACCGGGGGCGCTGTACTGCTCCACGCTGCTGCTGTAGTCCCACACTGCAGTCACGTCCTCTCCAAAGTGAGGGCTATGAGAAAAGACAACATTTAGAAAAGTCCCAACAATCTAAAAACGAATGCGGCATTCCGGTTATGTACAAAAAAATATGTCTGGATGGACCACACAGAGCTCAGTGTAATTAATAAATAATGCCATGATTAATAAAGGCATTTTACAATTATAAAAGAGTGTCTCGGTTTTTGCACACTGACTGTCCCTTCACCAAAGACAAACCATTTTACACTTCTGGCAAGTTTACACCAGCAATTTGAAATGACTTTTCAGACACAAAGTAGAAAAAGATTCAGTTGTAGTCATCTGGACTCTGTTTTAGAAAAAACGATACGTTTCGACTCTCATCCAAGAGTCATTCTCAATCTGTGAAACAAGTCTGAGTACTCCTGTTTACATCCTACTCTGTGAAAGCCCTGCCCACAGGGCGGGACCTCCTGATAATGGCACATGACAATAGGCCCATCCCAGTTAAGTTTCAATGGAACACTCCTGGACGAATGAGGGATTACACCGGCATGTTTCAGACACAAACTAAAAAGATCTCATTTTCAGACCGACATGGTAAAATACTTACATTAATAGTTTAGTTTACTTATGAATAAAATGTAATACAGTTGTAAAGATTTTCGTGAGCTTTTATTTGCTACAACTCCAAAACAGAGTAGATTGTGGTGACCCCCCCATTGCCTAAATTTCTCCCCAATGTTTAAAAACAAGCAGGAAAATGTACTGGAATAAAGATGCTTCCCTTAAATATAACACTTTAAAAAAAACTATACTGTTACAATTTAACATGGGACATTTTTACCCTCAATTGTTTCAAATAAAATAGGAATACTGTGGAAAAAAGCAGACGCCATTTCGCACACAAAAAAAAAGACCCCAGGACCTATATTTAGTCAGCCTTTGAAGTGAGTTAAATTGTACGTATCTGAAGCGATAATATTCACCTGACGGAGCTCAAGTCCTCCGCACTGAGTTGGTTTAAAGCGATGTTTTTGGATTCTGCAGTGAAAACAGCTTTTCCAGAAATGCCATGGGCCTCTCTGAAGGGAACCTAAACAAAGATGGGACATAAATGTATAAAACACAAGCCAGTGCAGTCTTTGTGCCGTCTAAAATGAGAGTAAAGGCTGCTCAAAACTAAACATTTCTAATTCTCCAGGATTTACTCAACAACATGGAACAGGCGACGGTGAATATCCAATATCAATGGCATTAAAACCTGTGAAATTTGAGTAAAAACATTATACATTCTAGTATTGCAATAAGCGCAATCTTCAGTTATTCACATTGTTCAACTTCTTTTCACTTAATAAAAATATAGCACTCAAACTCTCACCCCTTTCTTCACGAGGTAATAGGCCAAATCTGTGGCCAGCATGTCTGGACTGAGGGCAGCCTCCATCACGGACTGGTTGATCTGGAAAAAAAATTAAAAATGTAATTAAAAGTACATTTATTTATTGAATTTATTACTGCAACGTCATTGTCCTTGCGATATTTGAATATTTATTTAAATCATAACATAAAGACATTCTCAGTGACAGTTAAAAAAATAAATGAAAAGAAACAGAAAAAAAAGGGGCAATCTTATATAATCTGCCCCCTTTTTCAACTTGCACTTAACATTGACGTTTTAAAACACTATGCAACGCAGACGCAACAACCTCATTTTCTTTTTCATCTTTTCTTATTACGAAAGCTTTTATGTCCTTCTCAAAAAACATTACTGTTCTTGATTCTTTTATTTATTTGCCAAGATCATTGCATACATTCACAGCAACGCTCCGTCCCATTAAATATACTCAGTAATGCATGTTATATTAAAACAAATATGATTGTGCGTCAACATTATTTTTTAGAGACTGACAAATACATTGACAGAGACAGAACTGAGACAAAAATCAAGGCCAATAAAGACTAAATAAGGAAAATCAGACATAAAATAAAGCATAGATAGATAGATAATAGCGTAAACCAATAGTGCAACAACACCACTTTTGTGACCCTAATGCGTGTGACGTAAAATATTAACATATTTTAATGGAAGATCAACTCTTCAGGTACAACACTAGGGGGAGCAGGTGAGTCACTCTTCAATTGCAAATCTGGCAAGTTAAGATTTACCCTCTCGAGTTTTATGAGCAACAAAAACCAACCAGAGACAAGTTGATGAATGGTTAGATTGCAAGCGTTGTAATTGACCACAAACATGATTAGCGTGAATACCCTGAGTGTAGAAATGACTCCGGTTGTCACTTGAAGCACTGCATGAAGAGTGTCAAAGCAGTCAAACATGGCCTCTTTATCCTCCTGAAGGACAATCAAAATAAAATGTGGTTTAAAGGCTTTGATAAAAATCTGAAAGTACAGTGGTACGATACGGACGCCGCAGACGGACAGTACCTGCAGGTCTTTGTTGTAGCAGCTCGGTAAACCCTTCATCGTCATCATGAACCCGGCGCACTGGAAGAAGAAACCATGAACTGAACCATCACACCACAAAAAGGTCTCGCTGATTATAAGACAACACAGCAGATTGAAAAGTATCGAACTCCTCAGTCCTCCAATCGAGTGAAAAGGCAGACGCAATGAAAATGATGCAGAGAACAAGCAGCCGGTGGTGGAAAGTAACAAAGTAAAAGGACTGTACTTCATTTGTAGGTGTCTGTACTTTACTAAAGACATTTTACTTCAAATATTCAGTAGAGTAGAAAGTACATATTCCTGCTCTCAAATGGATTGAACTAGACTAAAAGTTAGAACGTACTTTATTGTATTTTTAGCACATTCATGGTATTTGTTTTAAAAAAAAAAAAATTCCACAAACGGCAACTTGACAGACAGATAAGATAAATATTTCATATTTCAAGAGAGCATCTCACCAAACAAAGTCAGAATTATAAAATTACAAAAAGCCCCAGCTTAGAGCAAAATAAAATCAAATTCACAAAATGTACACTCAAGTTATTCTAGAGGTGAAATACTTGTATTAAGCACCCGTTTAAAAATGCACTTTAAGTGTTTTTTTAAATTCAAACCTTAACTTTTAAGAGTTATACTTAAACCTCAAAACTGGAAGTTCATTTAAAACAGAGCAAGTCAGCCACTTATAGAACGGACTGCTCAATTGTTTAAAAAGTAGACCATTTAATCAAAAGTAGACCATTTAATCAAAAATCAAATCAAAAAATAATAATAAATAAATAAATAAAAACACCCGATTTGGTCTAATTAAGTGTCAATTTAGTTCTACAATTGCTACAATTAAATTATAAAATTGCAAGGCCAAAATTGTAACGTGAATCACACGCGTCTCATTCTCATGGACCTAATGGAACTCAGCTCGTCTTGAGGGAAATGTGTCTCGTCTTGAATGAGTATCGTAAAAGAAAATCAGTGATCAATGAAAGTCTTACCCGTCCAAAGACGCGTCCTGCTTTGCTCCGGATCAGCTCCAGACTGTCGGCGTTTTTCTTCTGGGGCATCAAACTGCTGCCTGTACTACACAAAAACATAAATACGGTAGTGTTAAACAAAACAGAAGACGGACTCGCCCTTTCAGTTTCTTTCAAATGTTCAAAAACGAACCTGTAGGCGTCAGAAAGAGTAATAAAGGAGTACTCTTTGGTGCTGTACAATAACAGGTCCTCAGCCACTTTACTGAGATGGTTCAAACACAGCGAGGCCCAGAACAAAAACTCCACTGACAACGACCAAGCAAAGAAATGAACCCAAAACGAACAACATCGTCATAAACCTTTGTACAGTTGAATACTTACAGACGAAATCCCTCTGGCTCGTGGCGTCCATGCTGTTGAGACTTGCGCGGTCAAAACCCAACTCTGACCACATGGCAAGACTTTACGTCACTTTATTGTACATTAGAACGCGCAGAATTTAAAAAAGGTATTCTTTTGTAGAAGTGGTCTCACCTGTGCAAAGTAGATCCCGATCAATGTCAAATGGTGTTCCAGCAATCGCGCCACTGAAAGCAACAAAAAGCAAAGCAAAACAATCAGTTAGAAAAAAATAAATAAAAGTCTCCAACAGTCGCCAAAGTAGCAATCAATCAAGATGGTGAATAAAAGGTTAGAGCTTCTATTCATAAAGGTTCAGTTTCCTGTTAATAGGCAACAATTTGAGGCCTTTTACCATTCAAAAAAGGTAATGAAGCTAATGTTTTACTCCTTAAAACCCGTTGTTAGATATTGCTGAAGGAGGCATAGACAAATCAACTTGTACTTTGCGACCAGCTGCTTGCAACAGTTTCGTTTGGTCTTTATTTGAAGGGGCAAAGTACAGAGACAAGAACTAAAAAATAGAAAATAATTAGACAAATTAGGAGATTAACAAAAAAAAACACATTGTCTGGATTAATTTATGTAGTAAAGTTAGTTGGGATGAGAAACGAGGATGCAGAGGATGGTTCATTGAGCGGTCATGGAAAAATACCACACATCTGGTCATTATACATCTGTTTTTTCAGTATAAATGTACCTTCCTAGAGGCAGAACGTTAACCCTTTTGTTGATCTCCTGAAGCCGCTCCACATCTCTGCTCAGGGCGACTGCATGACTGAAAGACAAAAACACAAAGCATCCACGTTACCAATGATTGAATACATATTGATACGATTAAAAGCGCGCAGTTACCTTAAAACCCAGTGGCTCCATCTGATTGGCTGAGCCCTCTGCATGTGCGTGTAACCGGGAAACAGGACATCAACTTCTCTGTGAATGAGAATGATTAGGGGAAAAAAAAAAGAGCACACAACCTCACATTACATATAGTTTTGGCTCACATTGCCGCCCGTTCCACCATTGTAGAGACCAGTTGCAAAGCGGATTCTCTGAGCGTCGACAAAGCATCGCGAAGCCACAGTCTCATGTCAGTAACAACCTGAACGTCACAGAAAACAACAAGTCAACAGTGCAAACAAGGTACAAAAAGCTGCACCGTGTACCTTTTCTTGTAGAGGCCCGCTTTGTTAGTGCTTTGTTTTATCGTTATCGCTTTGCTCGGGATGTTCCTCAGTGTGACATTTAAACTTCTCTTGCATTTTCAAAACCCTGACAAAACATGCATTCTTACAGAGTGTGCGCTCGCTTCTCCGCAGATCTGACCTGTAACTTGATCTCATGGCGTCACCTGCATTAGGGCTGATGATTAATCTGCTCATCATGATTAGTCGACTATAAAAACCCATCGTAGTCCAATTTTGTAATCGTATACAGGCTCCAAAACTTATGTGAAGACCTTTTTTTTTTTTTAAACAAAGACGCCGGCATTATTAAATCGAAATGTTCAATTGAAAAATGTATTATTTCTGATCAATAATACACAGCATTTCTAAATATTCTCCACCTAAAAGCCTCCAGTAACCACATTTCAACCTTTACTTGGTCGACAATGTGTAAAAAAAAAACATGAAACAGACTAGAAACTACTGCAATAATGGTTAGTTTCAGCCGTACAAAGCACAACATCTCCAGAGCGACAAGGATCATGTGGACCCCCCCCCACCAGAAACCAGAAAAGTTAAATGGTGCACTTTTAATGTGCTGCGTACAAAAAATATACAAACCTGGTCATTTCTGCTGCGACCAGTGTGCAACTTGCCCGCAGGAGCGCCAATCAGCTCCTAGCAACGAAACACATCAACTAAAAACTCACCTAACGCCCCAAAATCGGCATTTCATTTAAGTTTCATTTCAATAAGTGTTTTTGCATCCGAGTTCCGAGGTTTCTGATGATGAATGCAATGCAAAAGTGGATTTAAAAATCCACTTTTTCTTTCAAAGGTTACGAGGGGACCAAGCACAGCCCTGCCTCACCCCTCTTCAGTCAGTGGATCTATAAAGGGACTGTTAATGTTCATTTTTATTCTTGGTGTTGGACTGTCGAAAAGATCCCCGATATTTCTTATTATCAAACCCTCTATTTGAAATTTGTCACAGACAGTCTTCTACTAAACTGTATCTTTGTGGGGGTTTTTTTTTTACAAACTTAATCAGCTTTGAAACGTCAACCATGAACTTGGCATGGACGATACTGACAAAAATGTTTTTTTTTTAATCTTTATGACAAGATTCAGACGATAAAATGGAAATGCATCTGAAAAGGGCCTATAAATCGCATCAAACATGAATTGACTGTAAAATTAACCACAAAAGTGCTGAAATATTACTTTAATCCAAGTTTGATTGATTTGCTGTATTGTTGTACGGCTCTTATTGCAGCCATTTTAAAATCATTCAGTCTTTTATTTTTTTATATAGATGACTTGGTATTCTAATTCTGCCTAATTCTAATGACATTAAGTGATACAAGTTCCCATTTAGCTTTTTAGCCCCCATTGTGCCTTTAAACTCTTAATATACGATTTTTCTAAAAGTCTATAGGGAAAATGAATGTGGGAGACTGTCGATCTTCATGGTGCAAGTGGTTTGCAGTAACGTGATCATTAACCAGAGAACAACATGGCAATCATATTACTTTATAAACATAACTACAGTATATCACAACGAATCACTTTACCTTCAACCGTCTCTCATTGGCCGTGTGAATGTCTTCATCTTCAGGCTTAATCACAAACACGCCTTTGCTCCACTCCTCAGAAATCTGTAACAAGAACGTTCAGTGTATTTAGTTCATACAGTGTTGACGCCGAGCTAACTTTTAATAAAATAGTAACAAAGCCACAGGGATTCAAAGTAATTCTGTTGAACTCATTTGTTGTGGTAATATTGTAGTAAAGTAAACCTCTAAAAATACAACGTTTCATTGTGGATTTGTTTGCGATAAATGTGTGCAAGCTGAACCGCCAAAGCCATCTGTCGGGATGAAACGCCGAGTGACGTGTCGTTTCCACGAAGCACAAAGCGAGTTAAGCCACTCAAACAGGTCCAAAGCGCTGTGTCCAAAAAATGACAGAGCAGTTTTCAGCTTCTGTCACGTGCAATTGTTTTTGTTCTCACATCAGAAAGCACAGAACTTTCCTGCCCTCTCACTTAACAGAGCCTCAACAACAACAAAACACTCCTGAAACTATTGCATTTAGATTAAAGAGTGTTTTAACAGTTGGTAAGAGTTTATCTCACTTATCTTGGTTGCTTCTCCTGCTACAAAGTTAGTGTGCGCTCTTATATAAACATCATTTGTATATTGTGTTTAGGATTCAACTTATTAGAATTAGTAAATATGTTTTTCTTTTTGTTACGCATCTTCCTTTGACCTCAAGATCAAGATAAACGTCAAATTATCCACATGGGTGCAGCCTTACCGTTTTTTTAACGATTATTTCTATTGTACATAAAGACTTTTAAATTACATGTCTGAAGGCTTTAAGAATGAAGTGTATTTTGATAGCAATTAGAAATTGTTTACAGTTTGACATTTTGATTAATACAGTTGCAGTGTTTTCTTTATTTTTGTCTGCATTTTAGAGTCTATATGGTCCAGATAATGGCGACGATTATCAAAATACGAGTAAGATTATTTTTGACTAAAAACTTGAAAAGAAATGGCTGTGTAATGCAGTGCACAAAACACACAAATGAGGCATTGGACACTGTCTTTTGCGATTTACTTCCTTGTTTGCATCTTTGTCTCTTTCCCTTGTGTAAAATGACATAAATACAACCTGACCTGATCCATCCCATGTAAAATACTGGTCATCTCGTCTGTGGTGACGAGCTTGGCCTTCTCCAGCGCCTTCACGTAGGCTTTGCTGCCTCTGACGTCTGCGTCCCACATCCTCTGGTCGTAGGAGATCGAAGCGTTGAATTTCTCCATTATGGGGTCAGTGTCACCCACAAACCGACCCCCCCAAAGTTTATTTCCCTGTTAAAAAAAAAGAAAGAGACAGCATCAGGAGCAGCTTCGTTGTGTGTCATTGTAAGCACATGGTAAGTACTAGTACTATATGACTTATCGTTCAACAAGATTTTCTGGATTCACAACGGAAACATGTCTTTAAATGTATTAGTTGAGGTTGAATTATTAGACAAATATTTCCTTATAAAATGTCTGGAAAATTTACAACATGCTTTTTTCCACTATAAACTTCATATAAAAAAAATATTAAAAATGTTTTATATCTTCAAAACAACATTCAAAATATTATCTAAATTTCAATATTGCCCACCTCTAGTTGAATAATTAACATATACGACTCAAACAATGCCAATTTACCAGTGTTTAATTCTGCTCTTTATTTATTATATGACTTTCTTTTTTTTAAAAAATGGTTTATTTAGGTATTTGTGGGTTACTGTTGCATACTATCATTTGTCATGCTATTTTCAATACATTATCATTTTATACAGCAATACCTTATCAACATTAGTTATTGTGACCAGTATAAAAACATGATTAACATTTATCGTTAAGAAACTGGGCGGCAAAAAGCATTTCTCCCAGATATGATGCGAATTCCATCTTATTACCCTTATGCACCGTGACCCCAAAACATAAAACATACGCATTCAGACAGATAAACATGCAAAAAGTTATAAAGATGATTATTCAGTTATTTGTCAAACCAATTTTACTATCTCAAAGACAACACAAGTAAAATGCAACTACTAAATGATGATTTGATTTATTACAGGGGGGGAAAAAATTAAACATTCAAAAAATTGATCTAACCCTGTGTGAGAAAGCAATTGAACCATGAACATTAAAAAAAAAAAAAAAACTGGTTGGACCACATCTGGCAGCAATAACTGACACCAAACGCTTGTGATAACTTGTGAAGCGTCCTTTGAAACATTATGGTGTCCATTTTGGCCCACTATTCTTTCCAGAATGTAGTTATTTTATTGTAATTTTTTTTTTTTTTTAGAATGAATAAGTCAAAACAACACGATCTCAAAAGTCGGGTCATTGCCAAGAGCTGTGTGAGTTTTACACTGCCACAACTTCGAAAAGGTCCAGCCACTTTCTCGCCTGACAACAGAATCATCCAGATGTTTCAAGGCAAATGTGAGACGATTGTTTGTGGCTTTTATCAGCTGCTGATTCCACTTTGAAAAGCTCCCATTGGTGCCACTTTGGGTAAAGTGTCTTTCTTAGGTTGAGTCATGAACATTGCCCTTAACTGTCTTTGAGTGCTTGTGTTGTCTTCATGAAATATTAACATTATAATAAAACATAATGATTATGCGCCACACAATCAGAAGGGTGCAAAATGCACTTTCTTAGAACTGTATTCCTTTGTTGTTCTGATTTCACAGATGTAAGCCATTTAAAACACAATGTAGAAAAAAGGCAAATATCGTGTAAATTAACTTCTGAACCACACGTTAGTCATCTTTGCCCTTGCTCTTTCCCAAGCATAATCACATTGCAGGATCGCTCCACATGTGAAAGCTGCCTAATTTAGGAGCTCTTTTTCCAACAAATCCCCAGCTGAGGACTAAAAACACTGAACACAACAGCATATGGCTGCACACAAAACAAAAGCAGGTGTTAAATGTGTGTTTAAATGCCTTTACCTCCGCGTTGGCCATGGTTCTGTTTGTCCGCACAGCTCGGATCAGCTCGGATCAGCTCGGATCAGCGCGTGCTTCACACCAGAGGCTTTCTCATGTGAATCATTCAAGTGCTGTTTATGTCTTTATGTAAAAAAGAGAACACACAAGGACTTCTTCTGTGGAAATCACACTGTTACCAGTGCTGCCACCTCCTGGACAGGTTCTGTTCTTACTCACCATGCTTCACCACAGATTAAAGCTGAACCGTGTAACTTCTTGTCTCCATGGAGATGTTGTTGATTTGCCTGGAAAGTTTCAAACTATGGTATTAAACTGATCAGATGCTCCTCATCTGCCTGGATGAACTGTCTTAACTGTCCGTTCGTGGGAACAGGATCTGTGATTCTCCTCCAGGTTTCAAGTTTCTCCCACAGGGTTTTTGCAGTTTTTCCTCGCAGAAGGAGGGTCTAAAACATGGATCTATTTATAATAACTATCTAAGGACAGGGGATGCTGGAACAGGTATTATCGCATACGAAACTGCTGTAGTGATTTTGGGTGTTACAAATAAATTAAACTGAATTTCTCAAAAACATAAAACAAGACTGCAGTGGGTACAATTGTGAAAGATGGCGAATACTTGCACTCCTGTGCAATACTGTGACACAATGTCAGTTACCCCTGGTGCAATATTTTCTGTCCATATGACAGCTGTAAATAAGATAACTTATTAAAATAACTTTCTTATCTAAGTTATTTGTTTTTACAGGAGTTAAGAGTTTTTTTTATAAGAGCTTTCTTTTTCTAAGTCATCTGTTTTTATATTATTATACTGTGCATAATCTGTTTCTGTACCCTTTGTTGCAACACTGCAATTTCCCCATTGTGGGACAAATAAAGGTGATCTTATCTTATCAGTTCTAAATCAGAATTAACTTTTGTGGACAAAGTGAAACATCTCCAATTGGACCCAGATGACCTGATGGTTTCATATGATGTTGTGTCCCTCTTCACTTGCATCCCGACCTCTGAGGCAGTAGCAGCGGTACTGACGAGACTGCAGGAAGACACCACCTTACAGGAAAGGACCAAACTGACACCTGAACACATCTGCAAACTACTAGATTTAACACCACATACTTTCAAATACTTTCATTTTTACAGACAGATCCACGGCTGTGCCATGGGCTCGCCCGTCTCCCATCGTGGCCAACTTGTACATGGAGCATTTAGAGAAGAAGGCACTGACCTCCTTTTCAGGCATTGCTCCAAGTCTTTGGTACCGTTACGTGGATGACACATTTGTGACAATTAAGAAACAAGAGGTGGAAGCCTTCTCAGAGCACATCAATGCAGTGGACTTGTCAACTTGTATTTTAGACCCGATTCCAAGCAGACTCCTCAAAGACATTCTCCCCCTAATTATAGATTATATTCTTAATATAATAAATACTTCATTAGAAAGTGGTTATGTTCCACAGTCCTTCAAACATGCAGTGATTAAACCCGCTTCTGAAAAAGCCTAATCTTGATCCTTGACCAAGTCGATAGACCACAGACCTTATTTTTAAATCAACCTTTGTCTCTAAAATCCTTGAAAGAGTTGTAGTTAAACAGCTTTGTGTCGCCATCTACCGACAAGGATTATTCAAAGTTTTCCAGTCAGGGTTCAGAGCCCACCACAGCACTGAAACTGCACTAAGCTAAAGTCACAAATGATTTGTATATTAGCTGCTGACGATGGACTGGTCTCAATCCTGGTTCTATTGGACCTCAGTGCAGCGTTCGACACCATCGACTACAACATTTCTACTGCAGAGGTTAGAATGTGATGTAGTGTGTCAGAGGCCCCGCCCTCAGCTGGTTTAAATCCTACCTATCGGATAGGTACTAGTTTGTTAATGTAAACCAGAGCTCCTCACCCTGTTCTTCAAAGTTAACCTACGGTGTGCCACAGGGTTCAGTACTCGGTCCAATTCTGTTTATCTTTATATGCTGCCGTTAGGTGACATTATCAGAAAGCATAGCATTAACTTCCACTGCTATGCAGATACACAGCTGTATTTATCAATGAAACCTGATCAGACCGATCAAGCAGACAGACTTGGTGCTTGTGTGAAGGATATACAAACCTGGATGACACTTAATAATCTGCTTCTTAACCCTGAAAAAAAACTAAGTCATCGTACTAGGCCCTAAACATCTACGAGACGCTTTATCTGAGCAGATAGTCACACTGGACAACGTCAGTGGAGCTGGAAACCTTGGAGTCTTATTTGACAAAGAGCTCTCATTCAAAGCAGACATAAATCAAGCCTGTAAAACAGCCTATTTCCATCTGTGTAATATAGCCAAAATAAAAAAATCTTGCCTAAAAGCAATGCTGAAAAATGTGTCCATGCGTTTGTAACATCTAGATTAGACTACTGTAACTCCCTGCTCGCAGCGTGCCCTAAATGCTCTATAAAAAGCTTTCAACTGGTTCAAAATGCAGCAGCAAGATTACTAACAGGAACTAAAAGAGAGCACGTTACGCCGGGTGCTCGAGTCTCTTCACTGGCTCCCTGTTGAGTTTTAGAATCAAATTCAAAATCTCTCCTCCTGACTTACAAAGCCATAAATGACCTGGCCCCATCCTACCTCAAAGACGCTTATAGTACCTTATCATCCAAACAGAGCACTTCGCTCTCAAAATGCTGGACTTCTGGTGGTCCCAAGAGTCTCTAAAAGCACAGTAGGAGGTAGAGCGTTTAGCTACCAAGCTCCTGTGTTGTGGAATCAGCTTCTGTCCATGTTAAAGAGGCCGACACAGTCTCTTCATTTAAGACCAGGCTTTAAAACGTTCCTCTTTGAAAATGGCTTATGGTCAGGCCAGTTAGGAACAGAAATAAAAACCTACAGTTCCCAGCTACGCTGCCCTATGAGCAACTATACTGGGGGAAGTATGGCAGCTTGAGCACTATCCTCTGCTTCTTACTACTTTTCTATCAAACAATATTTAATATTTAATTTCACTTGCAATTTGTTCATCGCTTTTTCCTTCTTCTTCTCCCACTTCCCCGACGGGAGTGGAGCAGGCACATCGATGACCTGTGGATCCAGATGCTCCTCAACTGCCTGGAGAAACGGTCTCTACTCCATATGAACGGTTCTTCATCGGCCTCGAAGAATTGGTTCTCCTCCCCCTGAGTGGGTCCAGCTCCACCATCTATCTGCAAATTGAGGCGCGTCCGCCTGTCCGTCCGAGGGAGTCGGATTTCTCCTTCACTGTGGAACTCCTACAGGTTTCTACTTTTTTCCAAAAGAGGTTTGGTAGTTTTTCCTGGCTGAGAAGGAGGGTCTAAGGACAGGGGAGCTTGGGACATCTGTCTAAGGACACAGGATGCTGGGACATTTCCAAGTCCCTATGAACATTGTTTATTTTGTTTTTTCCACTGTCGCCCCTCGAGGCAACTACTGTTGTGATTTTGGGCATTACAAAAATAAATGTAATTTCATTGAATTGGACTCGCATATCAGGTTTACAAGAGAAGATGCTCAGGGGAACCGCTTGGCCTTTCTTGATTGTTCCACTATTAGAGGAGCGGATGGGAAGCTCCAGACAGAAGTATATAAGAATCAGTACCTGATCCGTGTGTATCTTTGGCTCTAACCACCCACCACAGAACACTACAACATAGGGCACAAGAGGTGCCCACCAGCTCAGACGGCAAGAGGAAAGAGGAGAAACACCACCTAATGCTCTCTCTCAGCCTGTGGGTACCAACTTGGACTGTTGACAATGTGAAGAAAACCAAAAAGCAGGACAAAAGGGACAAAAGGGAAACAGAACAAAGACAAAAGGGGGCTTCCGTCCTTTATGTCTCGGCACTGTCGGAAAAACTGCAAAGAATTTTTAGACAACACGAAATACCTGTTTATTTCAAACCAGGCAACTCTTTAAGACAAAAACTGGTTCACCCTAAGGACAAGATGCCGACACAAAAACAAATCAATGTAGTGTATTCTATCCAATGCAGTGAAGAAAGGTGTAAAGAGCGGTACATAGGGGAGACTAAACAGCCACTTCACAAGAGACAGAAGACACACGAGTTCAGGACCCCAGAGCGCCGTGCATCTTCATTTCAAAGCCACAAACCACTCTACTGAAGACAGTGAGGTGGAGATTCTGAGCAGGGAGAAAAGATGGTTTGAAAGAGGGGTTAAAGAGGCTGTTAAAAACGAAAGGAGGAAACCTGAGTTCCCAGACTAGAGTTGGGTGCGTCGTTGTGGTGTTGCCCGCTCAATTGCCGACTGCCATGGAGGGCGGTGACAATAGCGAAAGTGACTCCAAGAGTCACAACTACAGTGGGTGGTGTGATGTGGCACTATGGAGGCCAGCCGCCACGGAAAGCCAAAGAAGAAGAGGAAGGATGCGCCTTTGCGGTTGGCTGCCAGCCGCCGTTGGAGGCACCAACAACTATTAAAGAATGGGGTCTGATGAATAATGTCTAAAGAATGGAGGAAATGTAACATTATGGGTACCAACCGCCATAAAACACCACCAAAGAAGAAGAAGAAGAAGAAGACACTTTTTACAGACTGAGAAACGTGTACTTGGATGAAAGTTGAAATGTTTTGTTTCCAGATGACTACAACTGAATCTTTTTCTACAACTATTATTACTATTACTATTATTATTATTATTATTATTATTATTATTATTATTATTATTATTATTATTATTATTATTATTATTATTATTATTATTATTATTATTATTATTGTAACACTAGTTTTTGTGTGTATTCGTTGTTGAGGGGTACTTGCAGTAAATGGGTCGTGGGGGCGAAAGACTCACCAGGAGAAGGACAGCTCCTCAGGAACATTTATAGTCTCAAAAACGTCTCACTCGAACAGTCCATGAACAGTCCGGTCAACATTTGGATTACTGGGGAGGATTTGGATTCTACTGTTCAGGAGGGACTGGCTCAGGGACGTGGGTGAAGGGGAACTAAGGAATGGGACCACTTTTTCACGTTGGATATCACTATAAATGAAGCACAAAGACACTTCAGCTCCAGATGGTGGCGGTAATTCACATTTTTATGTTTGGTTTGCTCCCCGTCAAAAGAATCCCATATTAAGAAGTAGATACGTAACTTCCTGAAAACCCACCGCAGCTCCGACGCGCAAGAAACAAACCTTTAAACTTCCCAGAAGTGCAAAAGTAAGTACTAACGTGACTCATTTCGGTCGTGTGCTCTGCTGTTGTAACCGCTGAACTGTGTCTTTAGAAGGACCGATGGCTGCTTTGCTTTTGTGTTGAACATCATTTTCTATCGCACAAACTTTACTTTACTGAGGTCGATTGGAAACCAACTCGGTGCATTAGCTTAGCACAGTGGGTCCCAAAAAAGCGGAATTGCAAGATGTTTTTTGTTTGTTTTAATTGTAGCCACTACATATTAGTGAAATCAGGTAAAATAACACAATAATCCACTTAAATGAACACAAATGAAACATTCATTCATTCATTCATTCGACTTGAAATGATCCCAGACGACAGTTCCCATTAGAAGTGGGGGTCCTGGATCAGTTGCAGTTATTTTGGGGGTCTCTGCATTAGCAAACATTGTGCATTGCATTTAACGTGTAGGTCTACTACATTTCACTTTGATTACTATCAGTAACTTTATTGTGAAAGTTATATTTTAGGGACAGTGTTCAATGTTTCTGTAATAAATAATAATATAGTAATAAATAAATAATACAGATGTGGTGTTTTAAACTAAATAAAATATGCAATCTCTTCCAGGCTTTAAATATTGTAAACCTCTCCAGTCAGACGCTTGGTCCAGCTGCCTGGATCTGAAACATCAGACCAACTTCTGTTCAAACATGGCCCACCCAGCAGAGGTGCATCTTTTTATTTACAATACAACTGCTACAACTGTGTGTATGACTTATGTGCACTTACAACGGTTTGTTTTCTAGAAGGAGAACCAAAACCCACATGCTCAGCCACAAGAAAAGGTATTTGCATTCATAATGATTTTTGACACTCATTTAATCACATCACGTTGTTATTTGATTTGCTGCAAGTTTGAAATGGCAGAGTTTGTATCAAAATATCATCTATAAATAACTAAATATCCTCCTGTCTTTCTGTGAAAAAACCTACTGACCCTTTAGTTTAGGCATTCATTTGTCAATCTCTCAAATGAAAAGGCTCTCAGCTGTGTTGAACATGTGCGTTGTGAACTAAACCCTTTTTTAAAATATGATTGCAAACACAGGGTCTATCATAAAAAGTGCAATCGAATTTGTCCCTCAAATTGTACAATCCTTATTTTTTTAAGCCAAGAATTACACAAGTTTAACTTTCTTTTGCAGAGCCAGATTTGTCATTCAACTCACTCATTTGAATGGCGCTTGGGACAAAGGAAACCCATGACCCTGACATGTAATAAAGCGGGAACGGTGGAAGATTCTCTGAGGAAAAGCTTGAAGTTCAGAGACAATGAAGAAAAGAACAATGGCAAGGAGCTTGTGGTTGTGAGATCTGGCAAACCCATCTCTTCACACTTTCCATGCACATTGATCCAACCTGGGGAGCAACTGGAAGTCAAATATGTGAAACCTGTAGGCAATCAACCAGTGGCCAAATATAGACCACGGTCATCAGATCAAATTGTTGTATTTAATTTTCATACAAAGGGTGGTAAAAATGTAAAAAAAATTATAAGAAATCCAGCATTAAGATCATATCCTGAACTGTCTGTTTACGCTTACAAAGGGGAGAAGGTGAAACATGCTCTAAAAAGAGATGGGCGCTTTCTTAAATCAATCTTTAAGAAAACCTGCGGCCTCTATGACTTTGCCACTGATGTAGAGATAGAGATGGATAATCTTGTGGATGATCTTGATGGGAGAACCTTTCAGATTATGATGATTAACAAGAACAGTCCCCCAGAAAGTCAGCCGAGTCTGGAAGACGTTTTTGATTCTCTTGTACAGGACAATGATGAGGATGAAACTCTTGTACAGGACAATGATGAAGATGAAACTTTTGAACAGAAGAATGAGGATGCAATAACATATAGTCTTGAAGGTGAGTTGCATGAAATCCCAGATTCTAAAAAAATGAGATCTCACCTGTCTTCACTGTTGAGAGATTGTCTTGAGAAAAAGTTACCAGGTCAGGAAAAGGAACAGCCTCACCTTTGGAGTGTTGAGTATGGCAGAAGCTATGGCTCTTTTACCTCGGAAACCATGACGAGACTGATGACGTCCTGTAACAAATCAGTGTGTCAGGTCAGAATCAGAGGCAGGGCAGTGGGCAGTGGTTTTCTTCTGTTTGATTCCTTTGTCCTGACAAACTTCCATGTAATTAAGGACATTTTTAATCCGAGTATGTGTCAGCTGTTTGAACCGGTTAGTGCGCATTTCTCCTTCCAAAATCTGGACGAGGCCACTGGAGGGCACTATGTGAAGGAGGCAGTTATTGGCGAGTACTGCTTTGATGTGGAGGGGCACAAATGTGACTGGGTTTTGTTGGAGCTGAACACAGACCAGGTGTTACCATCTGGTCTGTTGGAACACTTTGGGTTTATTCCTAAAAGTGGCAGCATTTGCATCATAGGCCACCCACATGGGGATGTGCAAAGGGTAGATCAAACCTATATTTTAACTACTAGCTGTCAAAAACAGGTAATTGAGAAACACTATAGTGAAAACCTTAAATACAATGAAACAACAGGTGAATTAATTCAGTTTTTGACTCCTTCCTTTGCTAAAGGTGTTGCAATGGCATTGCAAAACAATCGAAATTTGAACTATGAGAGCTGTTTTTACTTTGGCTCCTCTGGCTCTCCAGTCTTTGACAGCCATGGTAATGTTGTGGCAATGCACTCAGGCGGGTATGATTATGAAAGTTCCTCAGGAGAAACTCAAAGTGTCATAGAGTATGGACACACTTTGTCATCCATTTTGGAAAACCTTATTGTTAAATTAGTGCACGAAGGAAGACTGGATGTGTTGAAGAAATATTTGGGTTGTTTTAATAAACACAGGGATGCCATAAATCACAATGTAAAGAAACTAGTCACGAGCCGAAACTACATTGTATTTCACGACACTGCTCAAAGCGTAAATGTTTTGAATGATGACATATTAAAAAAGTTCTTTGATTTCATATGTGAGCCTGACAATCCGGTCTCAATGAACATAGGGAATTAAGAATACTGCAAACTCTGTACAGTTTATTTAGTCTTTTCTACTCCTTTCTGTAATCAAAACAATACTCTTGGGTAAACTTTATGTTTTAGTTCTTTTGTAGTCATCCAACTACCATCATCAGTTGGTGACTTGATATTTAAATTTTAAATGTTAAAAGGATAAACCCTTTTACTACCATTTTACTACACCCTTGATATCGCTTTGTGACAAAAAAAATTGCAAAGTAACAATATTCATTTTACTTGCCTCAATTAAATGTTTCAATCCAGCAATTATGGTATACAGTGCTGCAATAGTAAAATAATAAACTGTTGGATTTAAGGTTCCTGTAAAAAAAAAAAAAAAAAAAAAAGTTATTTATCTTGCATATTTTTTTATTTTGCTTGTCTTTTTTTTTTTTTTCTTTTTTTTTAAATTCGTGCCAGTTTTGTAAAGCTTCATACAACTATATATTTGCTTTAATGGCTTTATTTTTTTAACGTTTCATTTATTGTATTACGTATTTACATAATGTGCTTTCATAATTGTATGTAAAGCCCCATGGTAAAGCCCATGTGTCAATGTGTAACAAAATAAATGGTTGTGGGGGCGGAACGTTTCTATTGGTGTCGTTTCTTTACGGACCTATTTTCAAAAGGACCCATGCTCTATCTGCTGCGCCTCCGCGATGGAAGTGTAAGTAAATAATTATTAAAAGATTTATGTGATGTATTTGTGAGATTTGGATGATTATGTTTCGTGTTTTGCCATTGAACCAGTGGGATAATGGTAACGTCACACAGTCAGCTATAAAATGTCATGCTTTGATGCGATAATGTATTTTAAATCAGTGACGTATTGATGGATATTTTTGCATCATACGCATAGAAAAACGAGTAATTTGCTTTTGTACTCTGACCATTTCCAATCCATAATGTAATTTAATTTGTATTTTATTTTTCAGGAAAAATGCCAACGCTGCTATGCTCAGTAACTTTGAGGTATGAGTGTACCTCTCATGATGTCTTAATTATTTTCCAAACGTTTCCAATGTAATTTATCTCTTTGTTTATCAGATCTTTAAACTGCTGACAGACTTGAAGGAACAGCGAAAAGACAGTGGGAAGAACAAGCACAGTGTTGGACAGCAAAACCTCAACACCATCATGTATGAGGTCTGAACTCTTTCAACCTCTCTATCACACCATCTTTTTACTAGTTTAATTCATTTGCAATTTTTTTTTATTAGACTTTGAAATATCTGTCGAAAACTCCGTGCAGCAGGCAAAGTCCAGAGATTGTCAAAGAGTTTCTCACGACCATGATGCCTCACAAACTTACTAAGTAAGTGAAAACATTTGTGTGTGTTGTTTGTGGTTCCAGCCTCCTCATGCCTGTGGTTGTTTATGTATTTGATATAACCCTCCCTGAGCTTCTGACGGTCACAGTCACAGCCAAGTGTCAGGGATGCTTTAGGATTAGAAATGGAGGCCGATAGGTGGACTAACCACAATATGACCAATTGCACTTTCAATTGTTGTGAAATTGGCATTCATCTTATAATATGATATCCTCTGCAGCCTACTAAGTACGTGGTCTCCATGGGGTCCTATTTATTATGAAAACTGACTCGGTAGTCTTTATACCTCTACAAATGTTCTGAAATGTATGTTACTAGTATTAGTTTCTTTAGCAGTTACTTTTACTCTGTGGTCTTAATTTTCTTGGATGTATTTAAAATCTGCTCTGAGAACTGAATCTTTATTCGAAGAAAATAAGTTGGTATTACATTGAAAATAGACAAATATTTGTTGCAATTTTCTTTATCATAATGTACAGTTTTAGTGTAGCAATTGCTCTTTACTTGCATAAAACAAAACCACTAAAGCTTAATTTATATTTTATGAATCTCTTTCAGAGCAGAAAAGCTGCAGGTACTAAACCACCGCCCGCAAACAGCAGTGGAAATTCAGCTTGTAAGTGCTTTTACCAAAAATAGTTACTGCTTGTCGCAAATATATTTCTGATATTTGTAACATAAATGAATTCCATGTCATGACTATTGTTTGCATTTGAACGGGTTATGATTTGTTTTCTTGTCTTTGTTCAGATGGTTGAAGAGAGTGAAGAGCGTTTATCAGAGGAGCAGATTGAGGAGTTGATTCAGACCATTGCAGAGATCCTTCCTGGAGATCCAGAACAAGAAAACAAAACCACAGCTGAGGTTGAGATGGAAGAAGCTGCAGTTAATTCATGACAATTGCAGGACAAAAGTGACAAAAGTTTCATTTTTGAATACTATTTGACGTTACAAGACTATAAACAATCAGACTTCATTTGTCTGTATTTTTAATTTATTTTGGAAATTAGTTATACAATAAGAACATTCCTCTAGTAAAAGAAGTCACAAGGACGACTCTTATAATTTATAAAACTCATATTCTTGTTTCCCACACCCCACCAATTTGGACAAGCAATCAGAATCACATGGTTGGCATAAGGGATGTCAAGATTATTTGGTTAATTGATTGTTATTCAAGTTACTATTCAATCTGTGCTACACAAGAGTAAACCTACATGTTAAGTGCCTTTTTACCTGTCTTTTTATATCATATATCATACATTTCAGGAATGCTAATCATTTCAAGAACGGGAATGAAAGTTATGGTGCCAATTGTGAATCATGAATAAAATCTTGTTTTTTTTTCCTGACAATAATCACTACACTAACTATCTTGACATCCCTATTTGGTATTGAATAATACAACAAATGAACCAGCAAAGGCCCTGCGTTCTGTAAAGCAGGAGTGTCGCATTGTGAAACTTATACGGAGCAGAAGGTCACAGACAACCCCAAAATGAAGTGAATGATTCGAAATTTTGCATTTGACTTAGTTTAGATGAGCCTCCACACCTATAATAAGACTTGGAATATTAATATTAGGTTGGTATAACATCAGAATGCATGATTTTTTTCCAGTTTTTACAGCAAAAAGTACTACTTGTTCTTTGGACCAACTTAGCAGGAAGCTGGAGGGCCAACAGAAATTTGTCTGAGGGCCGCATTTGGCCCCCGGGCCATAGTTTGGACATGCCTGCTTTAAAGTATTTATTGTCCTTCAAATCGTCATCGTTTTTTTTGGTTACCGTTTTTAAAAGCCAAATTTATTCAAGACCCAACTATGATTTGTGCTGTTAGAATTTGTCAAAAGGCAGAGGAAGGAAGTTCTGGAAAGGTGATGCAGTAATTTCCTGTTTTTTCACAACTCTGCCAACTTCACTGTGTTTTGAAGATTAATTGCAGGCAAGTTAAAAAGGTTTCAAAGAAGCAAAGTGCCCTACTCTGCCAATGAAATGTTTTTGTTGCAGATGATAATGTCCGAGACAGGCATAAATAAGATAAGAGAACGATTTGTTCCATTATGTGGAAAGCACAGTGTTGTGACCTCAAATAGCCACAGAACAGCAGTAGAAACAACAGTATCAACAAATAAAGGTAAAAGTAAAACTAAATAAAAGGAAACTTTGGAAGTTATGCTTTACGATTTTTAAGATTCTAAATTAATAATGCTATTTTAAGTACGGTTTGACAATTTTATATATATATATATATATATATATATATATATATATATATATATATATATATATATATATATATATATATTATGGTTTGCCAGTTTATTTTATGGCTGTACATGCCGTCATTTTTATTTAGTACATTATAATTTCACAGTCTGTCTATAGCTACTAAAATCCCACCAAACCATATTTTATTACGCCCATAAAAGTCTTGCCAGGTCAAGGTTTGAGCGTGAAAACACAGGTAAATTAAATGAAGCGACTTTAACCTCCACTTACTACCACACACGCTGATTGAATCTCCCCTGAGGGCTTTTACTGAGCGCACACGAATCGATAAGTAAAGTAATTTCATCCTTCCTTGCGTAAATATATAAAGAACGTTGGCCCAACACTGCAGTGAAGGAAATGCCCCTTTAACGCCTCAGACCCAATCAGCGTCGTCCATGTAAATGTATGGAAACGTTTCAACCAATCAGCGCTGGCCTTCATCTACTCTGCTCATATATTTTCCCTTCAACGATAGAGGTAGCTCTCACTTCGTTTTAAGTTGTACCTTACGTAAATGAAGAGATTTCAACGTAGAAAACGAAACCGCCAGGCAATTATTGACAGTTTACTAAAATATACAGATGCGCAGCGTGTCGGAAAACCGCTGGTACATTCATTGTTTTGGTCCGAGAACGTGATTATTGTTGGTTTTTCCTGCGGATTTCGGTAAAACGTTGGTGAGTGAACGTGCAT
Organism: Chaenogobius annularis; assembly: GCA_015082035.1. Classification (NCBI taxonomy): domain Eukaryota; kingdom Metazoa; phylum Chordata; class Actinopteri; order Gobiiformes; family Gobiidae; genus Chaenogobius; species Chaenogobius annularis. Next base: position 244,859 of record BJKM01000651.1, read on the forward strand.
TTCTCTTACGTCTTTTACGCATCATATGAAAATCACACACGAGTGGTAGAACACGCAGTCGATTGCGTGTTCTTGTGGAGCTGGTGGTCGTTGTCGGTGGTCGCTGGTCGCTGGTCTGTCACGGTTTATTGATTTACAGCGGGGGTCGTTCACCTGGTGCCGCGGTGTCCAGATGTACGTCGCCGCTGGGCCTTTGCCTCCCAACCACTAATGTACTCTTTTTAACCCCTACACCAGTGATTTACAACCTTCTTTTTGGTCCAAACAGTACCACGTAAGGTTTGTCTCACACCGTTAACCAGTGCACATTGTTTAGAGGTGTGCAATATGTCGAAACATTGATAACATCGTGAATGTTGTTCTGAAGATATGCCAGACTTGAATATTGTGCATGTCGTTTACAGTAGAACCTGCAGCTTTCGTGTTGTCAAGATTATAAACTGATATTTCTTCACGTTTTGTATGTAATTTTACAGTCCATTCACATTGGATACTTAAACCTCAAGTAATGCATTTAATGACACATTTTAACATTCACTTCTGTTGAATTGACAAGCAGGACTAAACTGGGGACTAAACTGGGAAACTGGGGACTAAACTGGGGACTAAACTGGGGACTAAACTGGGGACTAAACTGGGGACTAAACTGGGGACTAAACTGGGGACTAAACTGGGGACTAAACTGGGACTAAACTGACTAAAGCGAGACTAAACTGGGGACAAAACTAGGACTAAAGCAAGACTAAACTGGGGACAAAACTAGGACTAAAGCAAGACTAAACCGGGGACAAAACTAGGACTAAACCGGGGACGATATTGATATCCCAATCCTCAAAGCTTCTAATGGATGTCAACACACCATTTGCGTAAGCGTAACATGCTTTTATGCAAGTAGTTTTCAACACGGACATTTGCATAACATGTTTTTATGCAAATAAATACCATTCAGTTCCATCTCCTTTTTAGATCTGGGACCTTTGTGCTCTGTGTGCCCCCTGGTCCTCCTACCCCTGGTTGGGAAACGCTGCCTACACGTCCTCTCTGGACTGGCTTATCGTGGTGGCCTCTTTATTTGCACGAAAGCAGGTTCCTTGTATGTTGATTAAAGGAAACGTGGTGTAGTAGCACAAGTACAACGTGTATTATCATGTCTGCTGTAAAGCCTTTCACTCGTTTACAGATGCATAGTCACTTCTCTTATCTCGTGTATAAATACTTTCTGCAACACAAGCTTGTCTAAACGAGCTTATATCAATTTGGATTCATTAATTCATTAAGTCTTTAAACGGGACCATACTATTTTGCAGCAGGTTCCTGTTCAGTTTGAAGTCATACAAGTGTAGCCTTCAGACAGGCGTCTTTAAAATGGGCATCAGAGCTGGTTGTCTTCAAATGAAGGGGGGCATCAGTCTGTGTAGAAAAAGGATCTCTGACCAAAGGTGTTCTTAATGGCGAGCAACATTTATCAACATTGAAAATTAAATGATATGTTGTAAAGAAAAGCCTTTTGGAATTGATGTTTTTCATATTAGGCCTTGTATTTACATTCAAAATGCTTCACGTGCCATTGCCTGGACTGGGGCTCAATGCATAAACTAAAAGTGACTCTTTGGTTTGCCTCCACCTTATTTCCAGTCCCCTCTTGATTATTGAACAACCAAACATTTGTCCCATTGTTTACACTCTGTACTGCATTGTAATGAAAATGATTGTGGACTTTGCACATCATCTGATATTTACAATATTATTTACACTCAACATTATTTATAGCACCAGGTTTGTCTGAAGAGCTGACTCCTGATATTCCACTTGTGGTGAGCGGTTATACATTTTGGGGAGCAGGTTGAGCTGTGCGGATTTCATTCTTTTGTTTAATAATTTTCATGGTCTTGCAAACCACTTAGTTTTTGGATGTGCTTGTCCCCCCTCTGAAAATCACTCTTGTAGCTCTGTGCGGCACTTATCTTTGTCTTTATTTGATGTCTCCTGTTCACAAAACCTACAGCTGTTTCAAGGTCAATCCCAGATTTATCATAGTCATTGTGTATTTAATGCAACGACCAGCATTAAAACTGTTACATTTAGTGTTTATCTGTTGAGGTGCGTTACAGACAGGCTGTTCTGCGCACTCCCATAACATAAATGTTATTATTAACCAGGAAAAGACTTCACTTCAAAATGCAATATTGAAAACATTTTAATAGGCGTTTTATTTATTTAACCTGGAAAATCCTAAAATCAATCACATCTTCTTCATGTTTGTGCCTATATTTTTTGTCAGACTATTAAAAACAAGTGCAAGTTAATAAGGCAGACAGGGGTCCGTATACTTTCAGCTCGTATTAAAGTGAATTCAACAGGTTAAACTACATTAACATATTTACATTATTATATTTAAGATTTCACTTAAAGCCTTTTTTCCCCTCAGTTTGACCATTTTGGTGAAGTTTGGTGTTATTTCCTGGTTGGACATGAGCAGCAGGTGTAGGTAGAGGTAACTACAACTGTTGCCTAGCAACTATATTGTTGTATTTAATCTTTGACTATTAATGTAAATAATATAACTATATTTACCACCGGGACTATCCCACCAAACAAACATGTTTACATAATTAGAAAAACCTAAGAACTTGACTTATTCACTTTTAAAGGGATTTAAATTGATCATCTATTGGCTAATTCATGTTTTTAAACAAATGAACCTTGTCAATAGGATTCTAAAAGGTTTTCTTTAAGATTGTCTTTGTCTAAAAGGATTCTTTTTGTACATGTTAAGTCCATGCAATGGAGGATGTGTAATTTAACCACATTTTAATGATTCAAAAATCAAGATTGAATAATTTTACATTGTCTACAAACTGTCAGGGGCTCTTTTAATCAATGTTCACAGCCAATTCTGTCTGTTTTAAAAAAGAAGAAAAAAGAGGTTTATAGTTAAAAGTGATTTAAAAGTTATTAAAAAATCATGAAATTAGGATTGAAAGTCATCATGAGCTAAAACGTTTGAGTATTGATTTTCATATCAGCCAGCCATATAAACTGCATTAAATTGTATCATAGAGCTGCAGCAATTACCGTAATTGACTAAGACCGCGGTATTAAGTGCATTATTAATGAAAATCTGAAATACTTTTCTGATATTCTGCTTTAACTTGTAAATATTCTATCTAGAAGCCACCATATCTAAATCCTTTTTTAGTTGACAATGTATTTAAAAAGCCTCAGACAGTGTTTCCACTATAGACATGGCTTCGGCTGTGTGCCCCTCTTAAAGCCCTGTCCTACTTCTGCGCTCCAAGTGGCCTAATCTCTGTATATTAACGCATTTGAATCACATGTAAACCTCCCGGTTATTTCGCTGTCCTTATGCCGGATTAGGAAGCTCCTTGGGCCTTTCGGGACAGACCCATGTCCTCATTCTGTCTGTTTTTACATTTGGTAAAACGTAGAAACACCAGAACACCGTATAGAGCCCCACGTGGCATCCAGATGTTGGGCCTGCGCCACCATCTCTAAACAAGACAAAAAAAACATGGAAACGCCTCAAAACCAACAGCGTTTCCAGTAAAAGGATTGTGGGTAAAACTGTAAAAGACGTATGGGCGTGTCTGCACATGACAGACGATGGACTTCTCAATTAGTCATTTGAAGTCAGAATAAGGAGGGTCTGCACATGGTCAGTACTGTTCAGGGGGGGGAAAGTATTCATTAAACATTATGAGAAACTTCCAAAATGTAGTTGTGTTTTTAAATAGATTTGAGATGAACAAACGGCGTCAAGGGCCATTACGCATGTTACATTGGCTTTAAAGCTGCACTGCGTAACATTTCTGGTGGAGGGTCACTTCTCTACCACCATGGGGACGAGCTGCTGGTGTGGTGATGCTGGGTTACTGGTCAGGTCTGGTGCAGAGGCAAGAATGTGTGTAATGTATTTTTGAGCCATAAACGCACTCGTATTACGTTTGATGCCGTAGTGTGAAATATTCCAGGCAGGGAAATGCAATCTCCATGGCGACGAGCGTCAGAAGTTATGCAGTTCACCTTTTCAAACAAAGGTCTTGATGTGTTCTAAATCAGTTCTGTTGTGGTTTTGAACTGATCTCCTTCTCGACGCTTGACAGTTTAGATTTTACCGTAACGACGATTGTGAGGACAAAACATCACAATTGAACGACGATTGTGAGGATGTGTTACTGTTCCTCAAGTTTGTGAGCGGCTTTACGAGACTGAACTTTCTGAAAGACAAAGTTTAAATGCGGCAAAAACAGCCCGATAAAAAACAATTATTTACATATTAGGACTTTTTTTTTTTTTAGCTATATATTGATCAAAATGCCTAATATTGCCTCTATAAATCGTCACAATTGTAATTTTGGGGGGGTTTTGGTGATTATATTGTGACCTGAATAATCACAATTATCGATTTTAACCAAATATTCTTTGACATCCCGAACCTCAACAAACATGTAATTCTTAAGCGTTTACCCATTAATATTCCTTTAGTCCTACAAGACAAGGTTGTTATCATTAATATGTGAACATTTCCACCACCCCATTTTGAACTTACTGACGTTCTTTCAAAGCATCACATTTAGTCTTTCTTTTCATGTGCAGTAAGGTTTTGTTCGATTTTGATTTGACCCGTATTAATCCAATCTAGTAGGCTAGATTTCATGTCATGTTTTGGAAATTTAAAGTCTTGAACCAGCAGACACACTTTGGCACGGTTTTGCTCTGGAGTCCGTCAAGAGGAACAAGCGTGCTTTTTAGTGTGGCGTGCGAAGGGAAATGGAGAAGTTGTGGTCTGGCTGTCTTGGCCGCCGGTAACGCGACCTTAAGCCCAAATCGCTTCTGTCTCAGCGCGGTAGGAACTGTCATGAAGAATACAAACATCTGTTCAAGGTTAAGAGGGATCGACTTCCACTTCTCGAGGCCTTTGTTCCACGGGTTTCTCACAATCGGCCCCCCTCATTTGCGGAGGTATAAAAATGATAGGCCTGAGATGGAGAGCTGGATTTGGTTGCGTTATTTTTACCGACATGACTCTGGTCGCTGTCGTTTCCTGTTTAGATTATAGCTTTAACTAAATGATAATCAATGCGTTTAGACTTTGAATTTGAAGTGTTGTTGTTGTTGTTGTTGTTGTTGTTGTCGTCGTGCGTCGTCGTCGCGTCGTCGTCGTCGTCGTCGTCGTCGTCGTCGTCGTCGTCGTCGTCGTCGTCGTCGTCGTCGTCGTCGTCGTCGTCGTCGTCGTCGTCGTCGTCGTCGTCGTCGTCGTCGTCGTCGTCGTCGTCGTCGTCGTCGTCGTCGTCGTCGTCGTCGTCGTCGTCGTCGTCGTCGTCGTCGTCGTCGTCGTCGTCGTCGTCGTCGTCGTCGTCGTCGTCGTCGTCGTCGTCGTCGTCGTCGTCGTCGTCGTCTGGATTAAGGCGGCTCGTTTTAAAGGGAAACGTAAGATGATACAACTACTAGAGCTGTAGTTCAGTGGAGCAAATGTTTTATTAGTTGACTAAGTATATTTATTCGGATTAGAAGGATTTACGCGGACAATGACGGAAAGGGGGGAAAGCGTGGGTGAGTTGGCTGTATATTCTGGGAGTTAATCAAGAGTTTAATCTGTTTTTCAATTAAATTAATACGTTGTTTACTTCTCTGCAGACACAGATTTTTGCCGCGGGATTCAAAACATTTCGGAGCTTCTGCCAGCGCCGATGAATCAATGCACAGGGCGTGGATCTAGCCGACTACATAACAATATCATCATTCAAATTGTTTGTGACCAGCTTTTTTTAAAATCAAACTTTCTGAATGATACGGTAATGTTATGTAAACTGATACAAAAAGCTCATTACATTTTTATGTTTACGTCGGTCATTTTGAATTGATGTTTTTGTCAAATTATTGATTTAATCTTGGCCTCTTTTTTTTTATTTTATTTTTTTATTGAGTGGCGAGCAGAACCCCAAAAACACTGGTCCACTGCACAAGACTGCATCCTGATAATCAATATTTAGACAATATTATGGCAGTCCATCAAAATTTAAATATAGACCTGTAAACAAATGCATTCTGAAGATCCGAATGGAGGCAACAGGAAACAAAAGTGAAGTGGAACATGATGTGAATTCAATCGAGAATTTTGGATGAACCTGAGAAAACAGATGGTTTTTGGCAAATATAACGCACTCTAGTTGTGAGTGAAAACGTTTACAAATGCTGTTGTTGATGTAATGGGAGGTTATTATGATAAAGCCTGGGTTTTAGGTTTTTACTGGGAAAATATTTACAAAATCCGTTTTAGTGCCGTTGTCGGTGAATAATTCACAAACGAGGAATTTGCTTCGGCTTCAAGGTGCAACATGAAACGGTGAATAATAATCAGAATCAGAATAAATGAGAAAATCAGAAACGTTGAAGCCACAATAGTTTTTCATTCTGTTTACAGATCTGTTTACATTATGTTAGTATTTATTCTGTGTTCACTTCTGATGAGAGCGGTTTAAAGGGTCTGCTAGTTGTGGTTTAAGTGTCAGACAAAACTAAAAGGACTCAGGAATAGTTCATTTTATAATTTTTTTTTTTTTAAAGACCTTTTGTTACATGTGTTTCAGCTCTTTTTGCAACATATTGAGATCAAAACAAAATGGTAAATAACACTGTCGCACTGGCACAAACGACAACAAAAGAGCAAATGTTTCACTTTCATAAAACCACTGACGCTTCAGCCTGGAGGAGGAGCCACGTTCTGACCAGTTCATTTGTCTTTGTAGGAACCATGAGTAAAAGGAGAGACAAGCTCTGGTCGCCTCCAGGACTCGTTGTTCCCGGACTCCAGGCCTGACCGACGACCGATGGGACGGAGCCTGTGTTTAAACGGCCCTATCCCGCAATCGTGTTCCCTTTTAGCTTGTCCCATGAGAAAGCCCAGTCCGTCTCCTGCTCTTCACGTGCCATAGACCCACAGGTGAGGACTAATGCCTTATACCGACTTCATTCATTGATCTGAAAGTTGAAATCCCGTTTTTATTTGTTTTTAATAGAAAATGTGGTTACAACTATTATTTTAGGGTCAAACGATTATTTCTATTGCACATTGAAACTTTTAAATACGTTATTAGCAAATATTCTCTTTCCTCTTTTATTTGGTTGATATAGTGTGTACAAAAGGCCCAGTAATTTGTGCGTTTGGTTAGTGGAGCATTCAGTAGGGGGCGCTCCCGCCTTGCCATGATAACCATGCTTTATGATGTCATATGCATTCCTTATGTTTTGCGTGACGTGCCTTGTGACATCCCGATGCTTTATGACATTGCACTATTGTTCTTGATCAGTGAATCAGTTGGCAACCTGTGTGCACCTGTTCGGTTCAATAAAGTTCCTCCTTTGAGTCTCCTCAGGGTTTCCATGGGTCCAGTTATCTGTCTGGGCCTCAAGTGGTGCTCTGACCGGCACTCCAGAGCAGTGACCGCTAAATCACACGTGCCTTACAGCCCGCACAGTCCGGAGATGTCTCTCCAACAAAGTGTATCATGAATGGAATTCGGAGATTCTTTTTTTTTTTTGACATTTTGATTTGATACCACCGTCTTCGTTTATAAAAAGGTATTTGCGTTTGTCTTTAAAGAGTCTGTATTGTCCAGATATGATTTAAAATTATAAACTATAACCATGATTAAAACAAATTTGATAGTTGATTTGATAGAACATTTTGTATGAATTCCTCTGGTCAGCTGTGCATGTTTACATGAAGGTCATTCAGACTCTAATTGTTGAATAATGGATAACTGAACATTAGTTTAGTTTCCAGTGGAGTCACAAGTAAAGCAGATCAGTGTAAAGTACAATTGTGTATCGCACAAAAACCCTGTGTCCGTGCAGTGCTTGCCATACATCTATTGAGAGACTATCAGCACAAGTGTGATTTGTTTTTTTTTGTTTTATTGAATTTGTTGGACATAATGTTCAGCTAGTTTGAAAAATGTTGGGGGCCACTATTGTCTTCTCCTGAGTCTTAAAACCATTTTTAAAAAGTATTAAATTTGATTGGGCCAAATTTCAGGCCTTTTTAAAAACATTACTTTCTACAAAAAGTATTTAAGTTTCAAGTGCAATGGTCTTAATTTGTCTTGCTTATTGTAATGTTAGTTTTAATGTTAATAATTTATGTTTTACGATGCAGTTTATTAAATGTATTTAACGAGATTGGTCACAGGCAGTTATGGACTTTATAAATATATTTGTATCCAACACATCTTGTATTAATATTAACCCCTTTTCTGTTTCATTCTAAAATATTTATAGCTAATTTGAGTGACTTAACTGGCATTGAAAAAGTCTTCGAATCAGAATCAGAATCAGAAAGAGTTTATTGCCATTGTCAATGAACAAAATTCAAAAAACGTAGGAACTTGTCTCGGCCTTAAGGTGCAACATAAAACACTGAGCAATAATAAAATAACATATATTCAATCAAAAAAGGGCATGCATTTAGAAACTATTTAAAATTACTATACAATGAAAATAGGCATTTCTATGTACACAAGAGTTACAGTTAGATTATAATATAATAGTCCTAAACTTCCCTTGAGTGAACGTGGCCTCGCTCGCCGGGGGAAGCGCTGCAGTTGTGCGTCACACGTTCCCATGTTTTGCCCCCGCAGACCTTCATGTGTGCCGGCGCCGGACCCTGAACCATGCGCACGAGCAGATCCACGCTGCTCCTGGGCTCGGTGCTCTTCTGCTCCGTCTCTCTTCTATATTTGGGCATGAGCGGCGTCCAGTGCCCGCCAAAGAGCCACCGACACAAGTGGATGGAGATGCACCTGAGCCAATCGGCCAATCAGAATCTGTCTCTGTCCGAACACTTCCCGAGGACACGCCGCATCATCTTCATCGGAGGGTTCCCACGCAGCGGGACCACTCTGATGCGGGTGATGCTGGACGCTCATAACGCGGTGCGCTGTGGGGAGGAGACCAGGGTGATCCCGCGGCTGCTGGCGATGAGGGCCACGTGGAGCCGCTCTGTGAAGGAGAGGATCCGACTGGACGAGGCCGGAGTCACAGACCAGGTGCTGGAACGCAGCCGTGAGGGCCTTTCTGCTCGAGGTGAGGGGGGCCCAGAGCTTTTGGGGGTTTCTTACGGTAAAAACATCATGCATATTGGGGGGTTTCTTACGGTAAAAACATCATGCATATTGGCTTTCCGAGCAACCAAACTTGATTTTGTGGTGTTTTAACTTTTTTTTTTTTTTTTTTTTACAAAGAGATGTAAAAAAAAATTACTTTTTTTTTTTTAAGGGAATTGACTGATTTGGTCTCCTAGGCTGCTACTCGGTCTTTTCAGCCCAAATGATCACTCAGGGCACCACTGCACAATACCTAAATTGATACCACAATGATAATAAAAAACACTCCCTTTTAGACATTTAGAATGGCTTTTTTTGGAAAATGTAGTTTAAAGTTACCATGTGGTCTTGATTCTGATCAAAATCCAGACCATTTTACAACTTTTTATCGATGCTTCGAACTGTATTTTCGATACGTTTGACAACTCTAGTTCCTACGGCGATGGATTTCTAAATGCAGGGCTGTTTGTAGATTTGTGGGAGCCTTATGCAAAATGCCTCGGATGATCCACGGCCTCAATCTGTTAAACTTTTTGGAGCAGAAGAAGAAATGCGTAAATGACTTCTCCAAAATGATCTGTTTCTATAATCAAAGCCTAAATGTTGCATACACTTTTTTTGCTTGTGTTTCAGGTGATCGTCGGTCACGGCGAGCCCGCGCCTCGTCTCTGTAACAAAGACCCGTTTGCACTTAAGTCCCTGTCCTATTTGTCACACATCTTCCCCAAAGCCAAATTTGTGCTCATGGTCCGAGACGGCAGAGCAGCCGTCCACTCCATGATTTCACGAAAGGTTTGTGTTCCAGAGTCATTTGTATCAAAGCCCAACTGTTGAAGAGCGCGCAATAGAGACGGCGAGGGAAGTGGATTTTAAACCCCACTCTAGCTTTTACCAACACTTCCACACATGCGAATACTTTATGTACGTTTTACAACTTCCAGGCCACAAAGTTTAGAGTCACAAAAACAAAACTAATCCCACCTCATCTGTCATAAAAAGTGGTTCAGTTGATTCATGCATCCCATATTGTCCTGTATCCAAGGCTTGAGTGCTCGGACAATTTTTGATTTCACATGCCCCCTATCCCCGCCCACACTTTTTTTTGTAATTAGTTCCAAAATGATGACTCCGGGTCGCACATTTTGGGTTCCAAAAGGCCACGTAGACTTTATTTTTTTCCAACTCTTAAAGCTGCTTATTACAGTTGACAATGATCAATGTATGTCTCCTTTTTAAAGTGTGTGTGTGTGTGTGTGTGTTGCTTTGTAGGTGACCATCTCCGGGTTTGACCTGAGCAGTTACCGAGACTGCCTGACCAAGTGGAGCAGCGCGGTGGAGACCATGGTGAACCAGTGCTCGGCGGCCGGAGACGAGCGCTGCCTGCCGGTGCGCTACGAGGAGCTGGTGCAGCGTCCCGAGCTCGAGATGAGGAAACTGCTGCGCTTCCTGGACCTGCAGTGGGACAGCGCTGTGCTGCACCACGAGGAGCTGATCGGGAAGGCGGGCGGCGTGTCTCTGTCCAAGTGAGTCCCCGGCACAGCATGAAACGCAGAAAAACAATATTCACACATACGACAGATTCTGATTCTTTTACTGTATCGCGTATTTATTACATTTGCTACAAAGAAATACTTGGCCTGGTTGTGTCCATGGTGATCATTTAAATGCAGGCAATAGCATCTTGATTGAGACGAGAAGGTTTAAGACGATCCACCAGAAAAGTCACATTTGGAACCTTTTTTTTTTAATCTCTTCTAATGTTGAATTTGTTTTTTGGCTCTCCAATGTTTGTCAGTGCATTCAAAAAAGACTCAACATGCAGTATTTGTACAGCTTTTTTACATCAACCCTGCAGTTCATTCTGAATATTTACACACCCATAATTCCTGCCAATAGATTGACCTTTCACACAAGCGTCGCATTGTCATTTACATGTTTTTAGTTTTGGCTACGAGACGTTTTAGAACTCTACATGTGTAATTCATTTTTCAAATTATCACACATAAGTGCAGGGATGTGGGCAGGGGTAGGGGATGGGTGGAAACGGGAATTTTCTGTTTTAATCCAGTAGGTGTGTCAGAAGATCAAAGAGTATTGTACATCACGATTTAACGATTAGTCACAGTCTCAATAATCGAGAATAAACGGTGAAATCTTTCATTCCTGTTGTCTGACATGTGACTGTCCCTCAAGTTTGTGAGCGGCTTTACGAAACTGAAAGACAAAATAAAGTTAAATGGGACAAAAGCAGCCAGATAAAAAAATCTCTACATTTTAAGTAAAAAAAAAAAATACTTAAAATTGTGACCTGAATAATCCCGATTTATCAAATTAACCAAATAATCTTGACTTCCCCAATCACCAGCCTCAGATGCAGAACAAGATTAACTCAAACGTATATGAATCTATGGAAAACGGCTTTTATTATTGTCAAAGGAGATGTTTTTGCCAGAGGAGCAGCCAGATGCAGTGGACACTAAATAAAAACAGGAATATTATCATTATGTTGTGTATTAAATGGTAAAAAATCCTCACATTCGGTCAAACAAAGTGAAAAGTAGTCACTTTGAAACCTGCACTTCAGTGGACATGGCTCTGATCAGATGTACTTGGGCTTTGAGTTGCTTCTACTACAATCCTCTGCACGTTTTCCGGGAACTCTTGTGTTCAGATTCCATAATGAGCTGTGAAGTCACAAGCAGGATGTGGTAAGAACGCCTGCTGCCTGACACCTTTTTAGCACTCGCTCATAGAGGCATAGGGTTCATGGGCTGTGGTTCATCTTTTATTTTTATTTGAATCCTTTTGAAGTTAACCTACTTCTCAGAGGAGGTTTTGACTCACTTTTACTTCTACTTGAGTAAAATGTGTCTTGAGGGAACAGTCCCCTTGAGTAGGTGTTTTAGTTGCTCTTTCCTCTGATTTAGATGTTTTTTTTGTTGTTTTTTTTACATGTATTATTATTATACGTTTCACCTGCTTGAGTACGTTGAAGTACTCGAATCGCAAAACAGACGTCTAAAATAGTTTCTCATTAATTGGAGTAGTATGCACTGAAACATCCTACTTTATAAATGATCTCACTAGTATGTACTTGATGAGTTTCTACCACGCTCTCTTTCAGGACACGCCTCTGCCTATAACATCATCCTTCATTTGCTCTTTCCGTTCACTCTGCGACCGCTGACACAAAATGGCTTCCTGACACCAGTGATGATGTGACTCTATCGATCATCTGAAAGCGGCTGTATTTACCCGGGTCACAGTGTAGCCGAGGGAACAAGGTCATTTCGTTAGTTACACATTTACAGTATGTGAAACTTCATGGCGCGTCAAATGGAATTGTTTGGGGTTTCCCCCCCCCCCCCCTGTAAAACAGCTGTTAAGTGCTGCGATGTCGATTTATTAATGTTATGTTTATTAATATACTTTTTAACATAATTATACCAGTACAACAAAACTGGACTCAATCGAGGCTAATTTAGACCAAAAAAATGAAATCAACCTTTTTCAACTTTTTCATTTTAAAATCAGTCTGAGGACCTTTTATGTTGTTGCAATATTTTAATATTCTTTTTGACACAATAATTAGTTATATTAAAACAAAAATGTGCACGTCTTTAATATAATCAGAAAAAAAGCTTAACATTGACAAAATTAAGTCAAGGCAAAATTAAATCTGCCCTTTTCATTTAAAACACACATTTGTCACTATAAAAAATTAAGGATGTAATATAATTATTAATGATAAACAAGCCAGTTTGAGGGTTAAAAGCTTGTGTACTTTTAAAAAAAAAATTTTTTAAACCTTTTTAAATGGAGAAGATCAACGCATTTGGGCCATAAGTGAGTCGATTTGTGCACTTGGAAGCAGAGTATTTGGTGTGAGGAGAAGATGGGTTTATGCCCTTCAGACACGACTCAGAACTGAGTCTTCCTTCGGCTAATCCCAAAGACACGACCGACTCATCTGTCCCATAACCTCAGTCCAAATGTATTCACTAATCGAACAGTTTCTAAAGTCATGGCCTGATTTGAAGCGCATGTCATGCAGTGCCAAGTTCAGGATTTATGTGTTGATTTGCTTTAAATGATTCAAATATAACTATCACTTTCCTGATCTAATCTCTGGGATTTACTGGGATCTGAGCCATAAAGCGAATTATAGAGCAAAGATAAGTGTCCCTGGCACATACAGGCTTAGAGGATTTAGGCCACATTTAATATCATGGGTTTGAGGCCTGTGGCTGAATACTTCTGTTTTATGGGGCTGTAAGAAAGTCTGCGTGAGACTTATTTGATTAAATTGAACACAACGAGCTAATACACTTACAAATAAACTGGTGTAATGTGTTTGTGAACCAATAAAATTAAGCAAAACCTAGTGGATGAAAACAACAATTTGTGCTTCACAAAGAATACGACTAGTTCCAGTTTCCAGTCTCCAGCCTGGATAAGCAAAAGGTTGCTTTGAGTAAATGTGGATTCAAGAGCTGTTCATCAATAATTGCACATTGTATGTCTTTGAGTCAAAGTTGCTCATGATACTTTGAGTACGTTTACAACACTTTAACACACATTTTAAGTCCCCCGCCTTTTTTCTAAGCAAATCATTCATCAAATTCAATTATGATTGACATAATCGTGATTTAGAATGTTTTGGCGTCATTGAGCAGCCGTACAATACATTGTAAGAACTAGGCAGCAAAAATAATGACATTACATTTTTGTATGTTATGTAGTGTAGAGTTATTTAACTGAAACCATGAAATCACTTTCTTCTTTTTTTCTTCTTTCATTCTCATGTCAATAATTGTCAATAGTCAAATTTGTGACATTTCTTCTCACAAATGATCCCAACACTGGATGGTGGGACATGTCCGGTGGGACATGTCCAGAGGTAAACGCTGTAAGAGCATCAGACAAAGTGCCTCTACAATCTGCATTTGCACAACTCAAATGACCCGTGCATAACGGTGCGCCCCTCTCGTGCCGGCGCAGGGTGGAGCGGTCGACGGATCAGGTGGTGAAGCCGGTGAACACGGACGCGCTCTCCAAGTGGGTGGGGAACATCCCGGCGGACGTCCTGAGCGACATGGCTGACATCGCCCCCATGCTCCTGCGTTTGGGCTACGACCCTCACGCCAACCCTCCCGACTACAGCCGCCCCGAGCCGCGGTGGACCCTCTACAACCTGTCCCGCGCCAGACCCACGCATTGAGGAGGAAGAGACTTTGGCACGGCCGTTCTTCCACCAACAGTATTACATTTTGTCCTTTTTGTAAATTGTAGCTTATCGGTCCAACTTGAATGTGAACGTGTCAAATCTTCACTGACGCAGCAGCACCAGAGCAAAGTGTTCGACGCATAATGACTGTATATTTTTGGAAACGTGTTTATTTTCTTAATAAATTATTTTGATGTCAGAGAAGCATTGAAATGTCGAACCACGTTGTTTACCCGAGACGACTCTTTTAAGAATTCTGTATGTTGATAAAAGATAATTAAAGAGTCTGAATGTCACTGATATTTGTCGATTCTTTCTGGGAAAACAAAGAGTATTAAAATGATATGTAAACGGACACAAAACATGTCATTTCTTTCTGATCATGAGCCCTCTGATTATTGAAATTAGATTGTTGTGGTTTGATTTTGACATTTGAATTATTTTAAAAGGTCCAGTTTCAGGACACACTGCGCCCTCTGGTGGGGAAAATATGACAAGCTCATCGCAAATATGAAGAACAATCTTTCTATGGCTTATATTACCAGCATTTATGCAGACTTGTTTAAATGTTCTTTTATACATTCAAAATAATGAAAGTTACAATACTTAAGTTGGCAATTTACAAATAAGGCCAGAAAGGAGGCCATGTGAAGTGGAACATAATGTGACTTCAATAGAGAAACCTCAGAATATCACAAAATATGACAACTCGAGTGGAGTTTGGACCACATCACACACACTGGTGATGTCAGAGCCTGTTTTAAAGACATTTACAATTGTACATTATGTGTTATTGTGTAAAGACAAATACTTGATACAGAAATGTTGAGCCCACAATATATTTTTTTTAATTGTATCTACAGAAACATGATCCAGACAAATATACTTTTGATGAAGCTCAATTATAACTAACGCTAGAAAATAGCATTAATGTTGGCATTCTTTGTAAAAGAAAATCAAACTGCTGCTTATTAAGATCTAAAACATTATCATTTTGATCTGATCTCAGTTGATCGTTTAAAGTCGTGTTTTTGGTCTACTTCATTTGGCCTCCAGTTGCCACATTGCGATGACAACATTTCAAAGGCTCCATCGATGAATCTTACAATGGCCCATTCTAACGTGTTCATAAACATGATTCATCTTCTGTGTTCATTGTAGTAATCCACCAGAGTGTGTTTGTCTGTGGTTGGGGAGTAGTGCGCGTGTCTGGAGCGGAGTCCTGGGCCACTGAGGGCACTTCTGGGGGGGTAAAGCCCTCAACTGCTGGGGAGTGACTGGTGGTCCGGGGTGGGCACGGCCGCCAAAGTCCAGCTGAACATGTGTCGAAAACATCTGGCGAACTGGGAGACAAAAGAGTTCATCATATTTATTTATAGTTGTATTGTGCCGTCAAACCAGGACAAATGATTGATAACTTTTCTTAAAATTACAATATTGTTACGTTTGTCTATTTTACAGCTGATGGTTTTTTTGGATGTCACACTCTTATAGTTTGTATATTTTTATTATATTGACTCGTACATTACATTTAAAACCTCAGAGATCAAAATAATTCATCTATTTCAGTGAAAGGTTTGAGGTACTTGTTTTCTGTTGAAATGTTTAATTTTGTGACAAATATTGATAACGAATCAAATCAGTCCTTCTATCCTCATAGTTGCTGGGTGTCACCATGAACATGCTCAATATAATCTCTCAAATCATATGAAAACTGTTTACTTTTCCGTCCAGTTAAATGTAGAAGTAGAAAGTACAGATACCTAATCTCAAATGTAGTGAAGTAATAGTGAATAGTATCCACTGTAAAAATTACTCAAGTACAGATGCCTAAAAATGTAACTTAAAGTCTACATGACAGGTTTTCTTCTAATTATGACTTAGTTTGGTAGAATAGCACCTGTGGTCATTAGTTATCATAGTTTTTACTTCCATTAAGTGGCAGTTTGACTTTATTCTGTTACCCTTGAGCGCCCTCTGGTGGCTAAACTTTGAAACAAAACTGATTGGCTGTCTGATGGTAAATTCGATTGCTCAGTCACGTGGCCATCGCGGAAAGTTCGATCGCCATGGTGTCTACTACTCCACTGGTAGGTTGCTATGGAGTCTACTACTCCACTGGTAGGTTGCTATGGAGTCTACTACTTCACAGGTAGGTTGCTATGGAGTCTACTATTTCACTGGTAGGTTGCTATGGAGACTACTACTTCTTCACTGGTAGGTCGCTCAAATGAAAACTTGAACGGTCAATGTTCTCTTATTGTAGCCGTCATTTAATTCCACAGGAATCAGTTAGACAACGAGCATTACAGAGGACGAGAGACAGAACTGCCTTAGTGACGGACTGGGACCCGGTGGATATGGTGTATGTTCATGCTGTAGTCAGTGAAGAACTACATTTCTGTCGTGCTGCCACAGTCTATGTTGATATCCCTCTGGTGGTCCTGGATGGCTGGAGTCATATTTGTCAGTCAAGTGAAAGCGTTACACCTTTATTTGAGAATGTGCGAGTTGTTGAGTGGAATGGGGTGCACCACCTCACAACAACTGTTGGCTTTTTGTGTTTTTGCTACATACATTCCTAAATGTAAATATATGTACACATTATAACTCGCACGCTTAAAACATTAATTTAAAAGTATATTTTCTTTCTTAAAAAGCAAAGCATAAGGCAGAGCTATTCAACTTAATTTTCCTGAGGGCCAGATTTCTCAGCTACTAACCAGGTCTGAACCAAGATTAATCCAGAATCAAACCTGCTCTAAACCAGGTTCAAAGCAGGTCCAAAGCAGAATTAAATAAGGACTAAGCCAGAAAAAACTGCAAACCAGGTTTAAACTTGTACAAACCCAGAATTAAACCAGAAAACAATAAAAAAAAATCTATAATAATTATATTTGGAAGAAGGGTCGCGGGCCGGATCAGATCATTTTGTGGGCCAGATCTGGCCCCCGGGCCTTAAGTTGAATAGCCCTGGCATAAGGTATGGAATAGGAAAAACTCTGCTTATGTGGAGCAATGGGAACGATCAGCTCGATTGCTTCAGTTTGGTTTTAACCGGATTTTTGAGAAAATGTTTTGCTGAAAATGTTTATATCAAATTTTTGTCCGGGGCTTCAAGCCCCTGGTAGGGTCTCCCAAGGCAAACAGGTCCTGGGTGACGGGTCAGACAAAGATCGGTTCACAAGCCCCCTATGATGGAAAAAAAAACAAGGCCAGTTACGTCGCCCGGATTGGCGTTACCGGGGCCCCACCCTGGAGCCAGGCCTGGCGTGGGTGCTCGACGGCGAGCGCCTGGTGGCCGGGCCTTTCCCCACGGGGCCCGGCCGGGTGCAACCCAAACGAGTGACGTGGGGCCGTCCTCCCGTGGACCCACCACCTGCAGGAGGATCCGTAAGGGGCTGGTGCAGAGGGATCTAGGCGGCAGTCGACGGCAGGGGCCTCGACGACCGGATCCCCGGACGCAGAGACTAACTCTGGGGACATGGAACGTCACCTCGCTGGGGGGGAAAGAGCCTGAGCTTGTGCGGGAGGTTGAACGGTTCCGACTAGATATAGTCGGCCTCACCTCCACGCACAGTTTGGGCACTGGAACCCATCCTCTTGAGAGGGGCTGGACGCTCCACTTCTCTGGTATTGCCTACGGGGAGAGGCGGCGGGCTGGCGCGTGGGCTTGCTTATTGCCCCACAGCTCAGCCGCCATGTGTTGGAGTTTACCCCAGTGAACGAGAGGGTCGCGTCCCTACGCCTTCGGGTTGGGGACAGGTCTCTCACTGTGGTGTCGGCCTACGGGCCGAACAACGGTGCTGAGTACCCGGCCTTCTTGGAGTCCCTGGGAGGGGTACTGGACAGTGCACCGACCGGGGTCTGGGAGGAGTTCGGGGAGGCCCTGGAGGAGGACTATCGGTCGGCCCCAAAGAAATTCTGGCAAACCGTCCGGTGCCTCAGGAGGGGGAAGCAGTGTTCCACCAACACCGTTTACGGTGCGGGTGGGGACCTGCTGACCTCGACTGGGGATGTCGTCGGGCGGTGGAAGGAGTACTTTGAGGACCTCCTAAATCCCACTGTCACGTCTTCCGAAGAGGAAGTAGAGATGGAGGACTCGGAGGCTGACTCATCTATCACCCAAGCCGAAGTCACTGAGGTTGTTGGCAAACTCCTCGGTGGCAGAGCTCCGGGGGTGGATGAGATACGCCCCGAGTACCTAAAGTCTCTGGATGTTGCAGGACTGTCTTGGTTGACACGCCTCTGCAACATCGCGTGGCGGTCGGGGTCGGTGCCTCTGGACTGGCAGACCGGGGTGGTGGTCCCTCTGTTCAAGAAGGGGGACCGGAGGGTGTGCTCCAACTATAGAGGGATCACACTCCTCAGCCTCCTCAGGTCTATTCCAGGGTACTGGAAAGGAGAATCCGACCGATAGTCGAACCTCAGATTCAGGAGGAGCAGAGTGGTTTTCGTCCTGGTCGTGGAACACTGGACCAGCTCTATACTCTCCATCGGGTGCTCGAGGGTTCATGGGAGTTTGCCCAACCAGTCCACATGTGCTTTGTGGATCTGGAGAAGGCTTTTGACCGTGTCCCACGGGGTGCCCTTTGGGGGGTGCTGCGGGAGTACGGGGTCCGGGGCCCTTTGCTCAGGGCTGTCCGGTCCCTGTATGACCGGAGCAGGAGCTGTGTTCGCATTGCCGGCAGTAAGTCAGATCTGTTCCCAGTGCGTGTTGGACTCCGCCAGGGCTGCCCTTTGTCACCGGTTCTGTTCATTGTTTTTATGGACAGAATTTCTAGGCGCAGTCAGGGGGCGGAGGGGGTCCGGTTTGGAGAGCACAGGATCTCATCTCTGCTGTTTGCAGATGATGTTGTCCTGATGGCTCCATCAAACCTGGACCTGCAACATGCACTGGGACGGTTTGCAGCCGAGTGTGAAGCAGCCGGGATGAGAATCAGCACCTCCAAATCTGAGGCCATGGTTCTCGACCGGAAAAAGGTGGCTTGCCCTCTCCAGATGGGTGGGGAGTCCCTGCCCCAAGTGGAGGAGTTTAAGTATCTCGGGATCTTGTTTACGAGTGAGGGAAGGATGGAGCGTGAGATTGACAGGCGGATCGGTGCAGCGTCCGCAGTGATGCGGTCGCTGCATCGGACTGTTGTGGTAAAGAAGGAGCTGAGTCGAAAGACAAAGCTCTCGATTTACCGGTCAATCTACGTTCCTACCCTCACCTATTGTCATGAGCTTTTGGTAGTGACCGAAAGGACAAGATCGCGGATACAAGCGGTCGAAATGAGTTTCCTCCGCAGGGTGGCTGGGCGCTCCCTTAGAGATAGGGTGAGGAGCTCAGTCACACGGGAGGAGCTCGGAGTAGAGCCGCTGCTCCTCCACGTTGAGAGGAGCCAGCTGAGGTGGCTCGGGCATCTGTTCCGGATGCCTCCTGGGCGCCTCCCTAGGGAGGTGTTTCGGGCATGTCCCACCGGGAGGAGGCCCCGGGGAAGACCCAGGACACGCTGGAGGGACTATGTCTCTCTCGGCTGGCCTGGGAACGCCTCGGGATCCCCCCGGAGGAGTTGGAGGAAGTGTCTGGGGATAAGGAAGTCTGGGAGTCCCTGCTTAGACTGCTGCCCCCGCGACCCGGCCCCGGATAAAGCGGAAGAAGATGGATGGATGGATGGACAAACTGAATATAAAAGCATTTTATTTAAAAAAAAAAAATCTTATTTATATTCAATGAATATTTTTACTTGATTGGATGTAAAAAAAAAAAAAAATCGGTTCACATAATTCAAATCCAAAAAATGACATAAATTCAGTATAAAATAAAAGCTTTGGTAATAAACACACAAAATAACCTTCATCTAAATGGGGTTAAAACACGCTTCAAAGCTGCATGTTGTGAAAAGCCTGGTCAGATGTAGCGTCTTAACTGCAGACTGACTGTGTGTTACCTGTTTGTTGAGCAGAACGTAAATGAACGGGTTCAGGACAATGCTGCTCTTGGCGAACAGAGCGGGCACCAGACTGGCCACGGGGGGCACCGCTCCGGGACGTCCGAAAGAGGAGAGCATGGCCACCACGCCGTACGGCAGCCAGCACACCAGGTAACCCGTCACCATGGCGACCACCATCAGGAGCACGCGGGCCTCCCTTTGCGCCGCTAAGGACTGGTTCAACCGCGGGACCTGAGTCACACACACTCATTTTATACAGTGCATCAGCAGGGGTTTTGTGCTAAATCTACAGTTTTTTTCCTCCTTGGGTTTGTGTCGCCTTTCAACAAAAATAAATCACAAATGGTAATAAAATACACCTGGATAACAATGAGGAAATGCAAACAGTAATGACAAGAAGAAGAGTCATAAAAGTCGTATAAAAACTGGTGGGTTTTAAGTTTATAGATGAAGACTGCTATGAAACCGTATGATTTTAAATGTTTAACACAGACCACTAGACTAGACTGAACCCTCAAAAAGTGTTGTTTTTTTTTTGTTCTCCAGGAGCATTTATCTTGATCAGTTTTCTATGTCAAAAAAAAAAATCATGGTGGGACATTCTCTAAATCACTGGGACGAGGGACGGGGGCCAAAGTGGCTGTCCAGGATAACCTAAAGAGGGACAGGTGGGCACCCTAGTCTAAAGGTATACTTGTAATAGTTTATTCTCCCTGAAGGGGCCCCGGACGGGTCAAATGGAGCTGGGGCAATCTGTCAGGAGAAGTGGGCACTCGGGAACCATCTCCTAGGTTCGGGCTGTGTTCGGGCTGGGTTCGGGCTGTGTTCGGGCTGTGTTCGGGCTGTGTTCGGGCTGTGTTCGGGCTGTGTTCGGGCTGGGTTGGGCTGTGGTTCGGGCTGTGTTCGGGCTGTGTTCGGGCTGTGTTCGGGCTGTGTTCGGGCTGGGTTCGGGCTGGGTTCGGGCTGGGTTCGGGCTGGGTTCGGGCGGGTGGGTTCGGGCTGGGTTCGGGCTGGGTTCGGGCTGGGTTCGGGCTGGGTTTCGGGCTGGGTACCTGTTTCGGGCTGGGTACCTGTTTCGTGACGGTGCGCACGGCCATGAATATCCTCCCGTAGCAGAAGAGCATGAGCAGCAGAGGCAGCAGCAGA
Source organism: Chaenogobius annularis (assembly GCA_015082035.1). Lineage (NCBI taxonomy): Eukaryota > Metazoa > Chordata > Actinopteri > Gobiiformes > Gobiidae > Chaenogobius > Chaenogobius annularis. The sequence goes on from BJKM01000651.1 coordinate 266,293, forward strand.
CAGAAGATGAACAGACAGCTCACATAGGAGCGCGCTGTGGGTGACCGCCTGTTCCACTGAACTGAGCAGATCGTCCCGGGACCCTCTGGACCGTAACTAATCCCAAAGACACAAAGTTCAAATTATTACTACAGTATTATAGCCTTACAGTGTGTGAGGAGTTGTTGCTGACCTGCTCCAGCCCAGCAGCGGGGGCAGGGTCCAGGCCAAAGAGTAAACCCAGGAGGCGGCCACAGCGATACGAGCTCGTGCGAACTGAGTGGAGTCTGATGGGACAGTGAGGAGAACTGCAGAGTAACGTTCAAAGGAGAGCAGCGACAGCGAGACCAGCGACACTATACCTGAAACATGAGAGTAACACATCAGGAGGGTCTGTCCCATGATGAGGGGGTGAAATATGAACATGTATCATGGGCTCAGGGCGTTAGTGTTAGTCTGAAGTTAGTGGAGCAGGACCAAACTGTTGTTGGATCTTATTACACTTTATTTCTATTGTAGTAGTATATAGACCTAAACACTGACAGTCTTGAGTTTTGATACACTTCTTCCTTTTATGTGTTTTTTTAAATTGTCATGACTTTTACTTTATAGATGATCACAGAAGGCGTCAAAACTAGGAACACACTGAATGTATCATAAACTAAGACATGCGAAATAACAATTCGATTCTTCAAAAGAGCCATCTTTTCTCTGCTCGCTGTCAGCGGGCTCTCTTTCCACTTCTGAACCCTGCCAAAGCTCTGCAGTGAAGTGATTTTTTAAGGTGATGAGCTCAGGCCAAGGGTTTGAAGCTCTGTCAACAAAGAAAAGGGTGGATACTTTGGGGAATCTGAATCTAAAATTTGTATTATCGCCTTATAAATGTAATGACTTCAGTCAGGCCCATATCGACAATATAGAAAGTCAAACATAAAAAATACATAAAAAGTGTGTCTTTTGACTGGTAGTGTATATAAGTGAGGGATCAAATTAAGCCCTGATTGAGCAAAGAGAAAGTATACATTTGTCTGTGTAATAATAACCAATGCACATATAGAGATGTGTCATATGTTTTACAGTGCAGTGACGCCTCAAGCCGAGCCAATCTGCCACGGGCCCATAGGCTAGTTAAGAACCAATTAGAATACAAATGTTCAGACTGTTTGCGTTGCTTTTCTTCACCTTCTAAAATGAGCTCTATCAGAATGGACAAGCAGTGGCTACAAAAAGCACAAGTTCCACACGCGGAAGGTTAAGGGCCAAAAAAGGCTCTTGTTGTTTATGATTATATTCTGTCCCACTCACACAAAGTATACTTTACCGAAGAGCGCGTTGGAGAAGCCGTAACAGCGGCAGCCGTAGATTCCAGTGAGCCACCGGCCGCGCACGCTGGCGGCGAAGCTCATGGGGGTCCCAATGATGCAGACGAGCGTGTCACTGACGCTGATGTTGATCAGGATCAGGTTCACGGGGGTCCGGAGCACGGGGTACCGCGAGAAAACCAGCAACGCCACGAAGTTTCCAAAAAAGCCCAGGACGAAGATGAACCCGAGCACCACGGCCACGGCGATGTGCGTCCCCCGGCTCAGCGCCTCTGCTGCGGCCGCCGCGGGCTCCGCCAGCGCGCTCAGGTTCTGCTCCAGGGCGGGCATCAGGACAGATCCATGTCCAACACCGAGATAATTTATCTTCATCTATTGTACCAGTTTGGCTCACTTTGTCCTGGTGAGTTACTTTGACGGGCTTCACTCTGGAAAGAAGGACCACCGCAGTTTGTCCAGGCACCCTGCAGAGAGGACAGAGGGGCGGGGGTACGGCCCTTCTACAGTCAGACATAAGGGTCCTAGACCTTTACAGGCAGAAAAACAAAAGTTTCCTGTTTGATTGACTGAAATGTGGCACTGATGCGACACATTTTTTACAACCAAAAACATTTAAAACCATAAATTTCCCTCCTTCTTTGGTGGTGTTAGATGGCGGTTGTCCTTGCACCCCCTTTTATACAAGCAGTTCTGGGGCGCTGAGAGCGCACTTTATTCTCTAGCCTTTATTCTTTAGACTTTATTCTTTAGACTTTATTCTTTAGACTTTATTCTTTAGACTTTAGACTTTATTCTTTAGACTTTATTCTTTAGACTTTATTCTTTAGACTTTATTCTTTATTCTTTAGACTTTATTCTTCTTCGGGGGAGGGTGGGGGCGCTGTACAGCCTTTATTTGAGCAGCCAGAAATTATAGATATGAGATTGAATTCAATTCAATTAATATAGTAACTTTGGTGCATTTGTGCTCATGTTTAGTTTGTATTTAAGCCCGTTTTGTATTATTTGGTGTGGCGGGCCCTAGAGGCCAAACTGTACAAAATAGAGCATAGGTCTGATGGACTTTTAGGATCAAGGGCACATCGAGGAATGCTCTGCAGAATTTCACTGATAAAAGTCAAAGTAATGTTTATGCATTCCTGTAGGTGGCGTTAGAGCACCAATCATAATGGTTGACATGTTATTGTAATCAGTGTTAGGAGGTGTTCAAACAATTAAAATTTCATCCCAATCAGATGAAGCGTGTTTGCACCAGAATTATTTTTATGTTTGTGAGCTTTAATTGCGCCCCTGCTGGCCAATAGTGAAAAATACAAAACACCTATAATGCAATTGGTGAGTGAAATTTGAGCTCAGTAGGTCAATATCTTTGGCCGTGACATGTAAGGCGTTTTTCTACGGCATGCACTCATTTTTGCTCTAGGTGGCGCTGTCGAACACAGCACCAACATTCCGCGACATTACCAACATTCCGCCACTCTAAGAGATAGGGAAAAATCCCAAGTTTGAAGACGAATCCCGAAAAAATGACAAGACCGAGGAATAGCGAAAGCAGCAGCAGGGATCACACGAGAAATGTCTACAAACTGAACCTTGAATGACGAAAATCAGACAAGGAATGCGACCTGTGAAAACCGTGAAATAATAATAAAAACACAAGAACAATAAGTGCCTAAATTCCATTGCAGTCACTCAAATATACGTTTACATCATTAGAGGCCAAGGCCGTTTCTGATGGAGACTTTATACAATGAGAAAAAGGCTGCAGCATACTCGGAGGAACAATGGAAAAAAACCAGAACAAAACATCATTATAATTATGTCAAAGCCCATTCATTTTTTGACATAACTCTGACACTACTTCAGCATCTCTAAACCTACTGTCCAATAATGTAACCACAAAATCCCCAAACACTTTCATAACTTGGTTTTAGGTTTCCTTCTGCACATTTGTCTCTCACTGACACCAGATTGTGATCCATAAAACAGAGCCAGCATGTCAATAATTCAAGTTATTGTTGATTTAAGAAGCCGCCAGAGGCAATAACTGAGACCATTTTATGTTCACGGAGGAAAAAAAATTTATACATTGAATTGTTTCGTTTGGCCAAATGGATAATGCTGTATTTTCATGTAACGCCGTGGCAATCCTGCTTCCACTTTGTTCTTCGAGTCCTTGTGTGGGACAAAGGGGTCTGTGGAGCTGAACGCTGACCCAAATCAAGTTGATGTGGTTCAAGCTTTGCACAAAAAACTCTGCACAGCTCCTTTGTGGCGCTTTGGCAGGAGGTGACAATTCCTCACAGCTCGTAATAAAGTGTAAACATCACTGGCCAATCAGATTTCAGTTTAAATGAATGAGTTGGTGCAGTTTTGAAGAGGCCAAACATAACATTTTTGTTTGACGGCATTGATTCATTTGCTGTCGTTTGTGGCGATGTCCAGCATCTTTGCGCCATCATTCATGCAGATTCAAACAAATATAGGCTTTACTTTTACTTGAATTAGATTTTAAATAGTATTTTGGATCCTGCTTAACCCGGTTTTTAAAACTCTGGTTTAGTCGATCAAGGGACTACTAAATATTGACTGAGTTGCACCATTTTGAGGATTTAATTTGATTTGCTTCAAATGCATCATTTCTCAATGATGTTTGTGACACATGGTACTATTAATAAAATGTCTCTCTCAGGGGTCTTCAGACATACTTTTAGTGTAGCCGTGCTCTACTGCAGTAAAAGTAACTAAAGTTTAATGGTGAAAATATGTTTCTTTCTCAGATTTTGACCTTCAATGACAAGAAAGTGAACCTAGAGTTCAGTTTGGGGCTACTCGGAAGGTAAATGTTTTTATTTTAAGAACCACTGGTCTGGAGCAGTGATTCTTAACCATGGGGCCGCGGGCACCTCCATAAGGGCCGCGGGCACCTCCATAAGGGCCGCGGGCACCTCCATAAAGGCCGCAAAATCAGTCAAATATAATACATGTAATATGAGGCTGACACAGGTCGGGTCTCCAGGTGTAAAAGGATAAGAACCCCCTAAAAATCAAGATCAAATGATTATACTTGATGTATTGTAGAGTCACATGCAGTGCAATCATCCACTACAATGTCTCTGTTAGAAGTCAAGACATGTTTGTGGGACGTTTGTCTCCAACTCAAATTAACGACTGCGTCTTAATGCTGTGTCCAAATAATGGACTTACATGTCTCGGCATCAACTACAGTACAACTGCAGTACAACTACAGTACAACTACAGTAAAACTGCAGTCCAACTGCAGTACAACTACAGTACAACTGCAGTAAAACTACAGTACAACTACAGTCCAACTGCAGTAAAACTACAGTACAACTGCAGTCCAACTGCAGTAAAACTACAGTACAACTACAGTACAACTGCAGTACATGTTTAGCTGCCCTTCGTCTTCGCTTTACCTCCATACTTTAAGACGGCCAAACTCATTTTGGGCCGCGGGCCGAATTTCGACGCTCAAGCTGGATCGCGGGCCGAACATAACGTAACAAATAAAACAATAAAAACTATAGTGAATAAATAGCTTTATATGGCCTGGTAATAGTTCTTTTTGGACTCAGTCTTTCACCTGCTGCAGATTTGTGCAACAGAGTCCATATTCATGCAGCAGGAACACGGACTTTTGATTAGGGGTTTGGACAATTCTCTTTTAAAGCTGAAGGTAAATTCACTAAAAATCAGTTTGAGGGACTTGTAATAAAGCAAAAATGTCCAGGCGGAATCCATATAAAAGTCCTCTTCATTTTTCGTTTTATTTTCGGATATTTTGTTACTTGTTTGGAGTATTCGGAAGCCGTTGGATGTGACCGCAGAATGTTTAGCTAACGTTAGCTCACATTCATTTGCAGTACATAAACTCCTTTAAATGTACAGAACAAAAGACATAACTGACCTTGACATTAACGGTCAATCTTTGAGAGAATCAACGGAAGACGAAATGTTTTGATTCTTGCCAGAATGATTGATTTGACTGGAAAGAAGAGGGTTACAGCCTTATTTTTATGTACAGCAGATCAAGCAGCGTGAGTTTTCCTTTATAAAATAGTGGACACAATGGAATAAATAAAGAAAAGGTCCAACTAAACGTAAGGGGTTAATCATTATGTTCGGCGGCCACGACTTTGACACGTGCTTTAAGATGTAACGTCTGTGGAGCTTTTGTCACTTGGGCTTGACTCCATGACGGCCTCAGAGAAGTTACAGAGTGTGTCTTTAGCAGGACTCCAGTCACAGTTGTATTATGTTCTTTCCATTATTGAGTTACTTTGCATGTTCTAACAAAACAATTTGCACGAAAAAAAGTGTTTATCTGTTTGTTTAAAGAGTTTATTTGAGCTTTTCTGCTGCTGCATTCTGTTCAGTTTAGCAATGACAGAAAATCACATTATTTTTGCTTTAGTGTGATATGAAAACTGATGAGTTTACAGAAAACTGATCACTTTGGGTGTATAAATGTCACAATTTCCCAGCTGCAATTTAAGGTGGAAGATTTTTTGTTTTGTTTTTTACTATTAGCATATTCTTAAGTGTAAGCAACTTAAAACAAAAGAAAATCTACAGTAATGAGACGAAACACAGCACAATGAAAACAAGTCGAGCCGTACAGCCGCAAACAAGAAAACGCACTCAAGAGTCGAGGCGCTAATTGATGAAATGGTGAGGAGATTGTGGCCAAAATGTACTTAGTTTACAGCTCACAAAACGTATATGTCCAGTAAAAGCCCAGTTCCTCCAGTATTACACCTGTAGACCACCCGACATTGTCCAAACTGAGCTTGCGTGGAGCTTAAGCCTCTTCGTCGCTTCCTGCCAGGCTGCTGTCAGTGGAGTCCATGTGTTCTTCATCGTCTGGTGTCGACTGTGGTTGCTCAGGCGCTGGCTTCGATCCTGGCTCGACGGCTGTTTGTGCTAGTGGCGCCCTCTTCTGGCGCTTTGGCTGCACTTGAACTCTCGTCCGCTGGGGCTTTTTCACCGCTTTCAAGAAACGTGGACCAGCCTTTGAGACGCTCGTCGCGCTCTCGAGACGTTTCTTCAATTTCTAATGATGATACAAAGAGAATACACTGGAGATTACTTTTGATTTAAATTATCATTAGATCACTTTGTTTTTCGTATTTAGATAACAATTAGATTTGTCTATTTTCATTTACATTTTGAATATCTTCATAACAATTGTTTTGATATTAAAAAAAAAAAAAAAGTCCACTTCTAAAACTTTTAGTTTTTTTTTCTTTTTTTGCTGCTGCAATTTTTAAACGTTACATTTTAAAACACATAAAACCCAGAACATGACAGAGAGTGACATAAGAGCAAATAAAAGGAAATGATGACAAATTTTGTCCATGTGTATAGGGTCAGCCCCAGTTCTTCCAAAGTATGTCAAAAAAGTGGTAGATTTGTACCTGAAAGTCGGTGGTTCCGTCCCAGGGCTGAGCAGAGAGCTGTCGCCCCCCAAACCAGCGCCCGTTAAATGACAGAATACAAGCGTCAGCCAGATCCGGCTCTTTTAAACGCCACCGAGGCCACGCCATCAGGATGTCTCTGAGTCACAGTCACATTCATTCACTTCATTAGACGCTCAAAACACTCAGACCAACGGACACAGGAGCTGAACTTACATCAAAGATTACGACTTTCTTGACCTCTCCAAACTTTTCACATTCGGTTTCGAAGATCTTTCTCTGTACTCATTCAACACCAGAGGGTCTTCCTACAAGAAAACAGCAGTTACAGACAGAGAAGTAACAGAAATATAGAACTATTACTGGTTATTTGTTTAAGAAAGGGAAAAAGTAGTTGTGTGTTTGGCTTTCATCTGTATTATTGTCTAGTATTATAAGGTCTTTACCATAAGCACCATTTGTCAAGTAGCAGCAAAACTCAAAATGAAATGGGCATTAAAAAGAGGACGACAGATGGTCATTTTGGACCCAATGAATGCTTTTACCTCAAAGTCGCTGGGATGAAACATGTTCCTGATGATCACAACTTTCTCGTGCCTCTTCTTCTTACTTCTCCTTTCTTCTCAGGCCTCCAGTCCAAACTGCCTACACACACAATTACACTTAAGCTTTTTTGTTTTTAATCGATGGTTTGTACAATAATGAACTATGCACATACTTCTGTTGCTGTTTGAGTTTCTTCTTGTAGTCCTTGTTCTTCTTTTTCTTCTTGCTGGCGTCATAAGTTCCCTTTAGTTCAAACCGTGCAGCCTCCACGTGAAGTCTGTAACCTCGCACTTCAGACTCATCTATGAGACGCACAGCGAGCTCCACGGACTCTTTCTGCAAAACCAATCATCAAATCGGAGTGAATTTGGGCAACAGAAAACATGATATTAACAATACATTCTGGAAACGGAGCGGGAATCTGTTGCTGGGTTGGAGATGCCATCAAAAGATTGTTTATAGCTGTTTACACTAGAGCATCAATAATACCCTTAATCTCTCCATCTAGAAACCTTCAGTCACCACATGTCATCCTTTATTTGGTTAAAACACAAGAACTCCCAAATCAGTCAATTTGACGGTTTTCAGAATTGTATGTCTAATTACTCTGGTTACGTTGCTCTTTCAGATTCATGGGCTCGTGACCTTTTCTTTGCCTTTGTGTATATCATTTGCCTTGTGTAATTCTACCTCTCACTCCCACGCCTGTCAATTTGACAGCTCTATTAATTACATTTTGCGCCGCGGATGCGAGCGTTGCGTTGCGTCACCTTTAGTGTCTCACACAGCAAAGCTAAAGGTAAAATGGATTTGAAGCGATCATCCATACAAGAGGCCCTGGCAATGCTTCAAAACATTGATGAGGTTTCATTCGGGGGGTGAAGGCGAATCAAGACTGGAGGACTCGTGGGTTTTGGGCAGCTGGCTTTTTTTTTTTTTTTTAGGCAGATGGATTCAGATCAATAAATTAACACGCGTATATTCTCTGCAACAGCAGCTTCGCTATTGCAAACAACCCTCCTCCTCTTCCTCCGCTGATGATAGTCAAATTCGGCACTCTGAATATTGATAATATTCATTCAAGAGGCTAATAGACCGATTTCATCGCCAGAGCGCAAGTTGCACAACTGTAGTTTGTGAGTTTACGGCATATCTTTTTTTGGTTTTTAAAATATTTTATTTTAGGCATGTGTTTATATTTCGTACATATAGGCTCGCTCTTATATTTTAGTTCAATTTAGGCCACATCTTCTTCATTTGAGGTGAACTGTTTGATGCATTTGGCCTGTACTTATATTCCACAGTGTTTCTGCATCTTTACAGCAGTTTGGGGACATGTTTAGCCAGATTTAGAAACACTTACAGGCTGAGGACCACTGTCTGCTTTGAGTGTGTAAATCTTTCATTCATTTTTATGCACATACAAAAATGATGTGACAAACTTTATGAAAACAAACTTACTGAATGATAAAATAAAGCCTTATAATACTTAATACAGATGGGGGCGGGTTAAAAAACTGTACTTGTGGAATTTCCTTTAGGATAATTTTGTAAACGTCACTTGTACCTTTAAATAGCAGCATAGGCCGTCTCCCTTTAGATTTCCCTCTTTGTCCTTGTAGAGTTTAACCTTGTACTCCTCAGTGATGGGGTCTTTCATGACAATGCCACACTTGGACATGAGCTCTGCAAATTCTTCTGTGCCGATGTCAGGAGGCAGACCTTGGGACGGAGAGAAATGTTTTGTAGAGGGAAAAGTAATTCAGAGAAATTGGGAAATGCGCAGTAGCTGACACCGACCTGAGACGTAGACATTCGTGTTTTTGTCCTCATCAATGTCAAACCACCCTGCGCAGATAAAATACATTTAAAAGAAAGTATATGACAGTCAAATAATATTAGAAGGGGAATTTCATCGATACAGCTGGACCGAGATGCAAAGCAACACCAAGAGTTCAGATTTGTTTATCGATTCATAATTATTGAGTGACTGCGGATGCTTTCGTTTCACGGGTCGCATTTCTTGTCCGATTTTCATCATTAAAGGTTCTTTTTGTAGATCATTTCCGTTTGATTCTTGCTGTTGCTTTTGGTATTCCTCAGTCTTGTTGTCAAAGTTGCAATTTTCCCTATCTTTTAGACTGGTGGCATAGTCGTAGTAATTAGTTTAAGAACTACTTAGTAGTTCTAGATCTTCAAGTACTTGCGTATGCAGGGTTTTTGTCTTTCAAAGATCATGGCAACTGTACAAGATATGGCCATGCATTACGCAGTCACTTGCAATGGCATCTTATCATTGCACAGATTCTGGTTTAGAATAGTTGTATTTTTATGTCGCTGGTTGTTTGTTTTTGCCAAAGTTGTTCCAGTAAAAAACCTTTTTAGTACAGACAATATTTTGACTAAAATAATGGGTAGTACAATTGAAAAAGTTTGTTTCTTTGCTCTTTTTTCTCACATATTTGTCAATCCAATTTTTGTTTTGCTCACTTGAACTGTGTACAGTATGCAGACACTTCACCTCAATACAATTATTTTCTCAACACAAGGAAACAAACTAAAAGGCGTTGTAGACTTTCATATTTGTTTTTGAACTGTAGCAGCTCTTTCACATTTTAGTTGTGTTTTGAGCTTCTAAAGAGGAATATTTCATAATTTTTACATTATTCAACATTCTCTTTCACTTTAGTTAAAATTCTGAAAAACACATCTGAAAAACTTCGATTGTCTTGTAAATTACTGGGAAGAATAAGTTAGTGTTACCCTGCTCTGCTTTCCTCTTCTCCCCTTTGTGATCCGTGTCCTGGGCCGTGTCTGGCTTGGCCTCTGGTGCAGACTCTGGGGTTGGGGTTTTGGCGACCTCTGCTGGTTTCTCTGTCACTGGAGGTTTGTTTGATTGCTCTGGTGCAGCTGGTTCAGCCCTGGCTGTTCCACTGTTTTTATCTGGATTTCCTTCTTGATTGAAGCCATAGTTGGCCTGATAAGCTGCAATAAAGTCTTCAGTGATCTGCAGAGGGATATTCATCACGAAAGTAAATACAATCAATATAATACTAGACAGAAACAAGTTTAGTTTCTGCTAAAGAACAGAAAGAAAAGAAATTAAGCAAGAATTGGAATAGGGAATATATGTATTAGAAGTCTATACATCAAACATCAAACATTCTATTGAGGATTCTAAAACAAATATTCTATGGATTAATTTGTGTTTTTAATAATTGACAATGTGAAAAAATGCTTTGAGGTTTATTAAGATTTTTTAATTGTTTTATGTAACTTTAATTTTACCAGGCAAAGGTATGGTGGGTTTGAAAACAGTTTACTCCTGACTTTCAAATTGCCAAACAGAATTATTATGCAGAGGGCACTGGAGTGAATATATGGTTACAAAGAGGCTATAAAATCAAATTAATATTAAAACTACACAGCAAAGAGAGAAATACAAAATTGAACTATTGGCAATAAAAAAAAATCTAATTTGAACTAAACAAATTAGATTGCGTATCTATAAAAATGGAACTGAAGGCAGTTAGCAAGGCAGTCCATAATCCTTCACAGAGTGCAACATTGTGTACATATCTTAATTACTACAGTTAAATTATTTGTGATAATGATAAAGCATTCAGTGTCTGTACATAAATATAAATACAATCATGGCCACATATTGTACATTATACACTTTATCTGCCATTTATTCAGTCAATATACAATGTAAGATTAACCTGACAGCTCTAATTAAAATACATGCTGGTCTAAAAATAATGACCGCCACTACAAAATGGAAAGAGGTTCTTACTTTGGGAAACCAGGCCTTCTTCTCGTGATCCCAATCGTAAACAGTGCCATCCTCGGGGTCGGTGTAGGTGAACGGGTCAGAGCCAGTCGTGTTCCTCTGGTCGTACATCTCCTGCATCCGCAACTGCTCCATGAACTCCTTATTCGTGTCAGATCCCCCGCTCATCTGCAAAAAACCTGCATCGTCAATCTCTGAGATATTTTATGATTATTTAATCCATCCTTTCCTGACCAGAGACACAAGGACATCTGTGGAAGGTGGAATTTAATAGTATTGAATATAAAATATTCTTTGTAGTACATTTTGTATATTATCATATAAAAATTTTTTTTAAAAAGACACATGAGGCCAGGGTGTACGTGCAAAATAAAAACAAAGAAATAATAATAATAATAATAATGTACGGTAAACCAAAACAGTAAAAACACAAAACTAAACTATACTAAATAAATAAGCAAGTTGGTGTAGCTTAGTACAAGTATTTAACAGATACCTCACATAATGAATTTTATTACAAATACATAATTTTTTATTAATGAACCTAAGACACAAATTAAAGTAATTATATAAAACTTAAACAAGAAAATATAATAGTTATATTAAGCGATAAATACATTTATAAATACAAAAGAAACACATGTGCATGAAAAAGGGTCACTCAAAGCGTGAGAAAACACTTCTAAAGACAAAACAGTTTGGGAACCACTGAGTTAGACATTTATCTTAAACAAACCTCCACGTGAGGGTAGGACTTAATTACAATATCCTCTGCAGTCTTAACAGTGAAAAATAGTTTAGCATTTTGCATCATTTAGTACAGTACTTCATCAGCCACAACAACACAGATGTATGGCACATGCACTTAGCAATTCAATGCAGAAAGCTACATTGGCAATGCTAACGTTTGTTAGCCGCTATAGCTCAATCTTAAATATTACCTTTGCTTGAAGCGGTTACTAGTCCAATAATATATCTTGTGGTGATTTATGTTATCTTATATTTGGACAATGTATATGTTTGCACTTAAACCATAGAAAATAGTAAAACCCATAACTTTATAATCCCATCCAAACGCAGTGCGCCATATTGCGCTTTAGCAGAATTGAATGAATTGCTTCCGGTGCCTTGGTGCCTTAGTGCGCATGCGTGGTGTTTATAAAAGAAGCGTTTGATTTAATCACCGGGGTTACAGTTATTCACAAATACAATAGCGGCTATAAGCGACTTTAATGCAATATTATAAATCAAACGCACACACTTTGTATAAACAAGCCGCTAGTTTGTTAGCTCCTTGAGTCCTGAGACTATTCAAAGAAATACTTTGCAAGATTGTTGAGACAAACAACAAAGAGATTAATGTACGTAAAATCTCTTTATTTTGTACGGTAATGGCGGAGGGAAGCGGCAGTGTGAACGGGGCCAGTCTGCCACCGGGAGACCCTCAGCTCATTGCGCTGATCGTGGAGCATCTGAAAAACAGAGGACTTTTTGACGAGTTTCGCCGCGACTGTTTGGCAGACGTCGACACTAAGGTGCTTCACTTACATTTTTAATTATTAAGGCAAAGACTGCAAATAATACATGTCTCGAACGTACCATTTTTATTTACACGCAGCTTAAATGTACTTCAAAGTGTCCAACCATAACCATGATTTAGCCATAACCGTGTTTCCTCATCATTAACTCACACAGAGTTGTATTTTGATTGATTCATGATTCATGTAATACTGTATTGTTCTGCATTTTAGGCTTGAGGGATCAGAAATATCTCGATTTCACCTACCCCCTATCTCCACCCACTGCACTGTACTTACACGTAGGTTAAAAATGCCACATAACCATTTTTTAACATAAAAAAACACGTAAATGAAAATCGGTTACTTGTTACAGTGAAATTCCACTGTCCTGCAGTTTGGAACAGGAAGTTAGTGGACCTGTTTTAGATCAATATAAGTGTTTAAAATGAACTCATTGTAAAATAATATCTTAATTTGTTATATTTAAAACTATACACAAGAAAAAGCGCAATATGTCTTCTTTGAAGGTAAAACATAAAGAAAGGACTGTATTTATTACTGGTTGAGGAATATTACAAGCAGCACACGAGGCAAATCACAATTACTTTTATTCTTATGTCTAATTTCAACAATGAACAAACTACTTCTACTACTATAAAATATTTAAACAGTCCTAATTACTGCTTTACAAATACTGAGTAGTTTCATGTATGTATTATTTTGTTCCAGCCTGCCTACCAGAACCTACGGCAGAAAGTGGACAACTTTGTGACCACCGACCTGGGCACTCAGGAGTGGACCTCCACCATCAACAAGAACCAGATGAGGAATGGACTCAGGCAGAAAGTAGTGCAGTGAGTCCTCTGCTTTTACCAACCAAGATAAACAATGGGAAAAATGTAAATTACAAGCTTTTACTGAGAACCTTCAGACATGATGAATTGTTCTTGTTGAAGATAACTTTAAAAACTGTTGCACCATTCTGATGTTTCGATGAATACTACAATGAACTACTCTTTCTAATATTCATGCATAGGGGGTGATATCTGTTGTGTTTTTAGATCTGGGATGTTGGAGTCAGGCGTGGACCGAATTATAACTCAAGTGGTGGATCCTAAAATGAACCACACCTTCAGGCCGCAGATAGAAAAGGCCATCCATGAATTCTTGTCTGGGGAAAAGAGAGAAGACGTTCCAATTTCTTTGAATGCCGTGCCTCCCCCTGAACAGAGCGAACCCGTAGACCCGGCCCCAGCACCCGTTACTGGACCCCACACGCCATGAGGTTGGTGTCTAGTGTTTGAAAGTGTTTTATTTTTATTTATTTTTTATTTTTTAATAATATCACTTATTACCATATTGCCCAGCCTTAGTTAACCATTGAATTATAGCTTGCAGCATAGTGTTGTGTCTTTAAGCTCAACTATTCAATTATGTTGTCTTAAAGGGGACACATTATGTAAATTTGCTTGTTTAGAGTCTTAGCCGGAGCTCGGCCCAGGGCCACATTTCCCACTCTGTTGGGTCGGCCCGGGCTTGGGTCCAGGGGGCAGAGTTGTGCTGAACATGTGTGTTTCCACGTGTACTGCTTCCCTGTGGATGAGTGACAGCTGCTGACAAAATGTTGAACTCCACCAGTCATTAAAGTGGCCAAATATGTAGGTTTCAAAAATCTAATGTAGCCATTAATAAAGCATGTAAATGAAAAACTGCTGCTTGTTAGGTTGAAATGTCACCATGAAAAGGCACAGCCTGCAGTTTTGAACATGAAGTAAATGGACTTGTTTCTATTGAGCCATTTCAGATCAAAATCAAAATGTAAAACGATGACCTACGTGTGTCATAGATTATAACTAAATACCCAACAAAAAGCATAATATGTCTTCTTTAATAAATCCGTTGGTGTGATTGTGTATTTGGTTAAGGTCTTGAGGAGTTGTTGTGCTATAATCCTCACAATATGTAATTCAATTCTGTCTCTTTTGTAGATGCACATGAACTATGCTGGTGGGCCTTTTATATCCTCAAGCTTGGAGGAATCTGTTTTGTGGGCATCGTAGAGGATGAAGATCTCAGTTCTTTAGGATGAAGATCTCAGTTTTTGTCCCGGATTCACTGCCATGAGAACCATCTCAGCATGAGAGACGCTTAGAAATATTTGATTGGTGAACGCTCTCGATGGTGGCAGCAACCCAAACTTTGCCAAAACACTGATTCATATTATTTTTTAGTACTTCTGTTCATCTTAGTTCTGTTTTTTCCCCTATTAGACTTTTATGTCAAGCCATAAATTGCTAATTTGACATTCAACTTATCAAATTCAAGCTTGTACATTTGATTTAGTTGTAAATAATAATAAATCTTCTTGCTTTATTAATATAAACACATTAACCTGATCATGTTTCTCTGTCTTGCACAGTTTCCAAAAGCTGTAGTCACTTCTTGCCACAAGATAGAGCAGATGTGATTTAGTTTACCGTCCCATGGTTTGGTGGTAGCATCATCACTGAGGGGCAATTTAAGAAGTTAAAAAATACAAAAATAATCAGAATTACACCAAAAAATCTCATGCATAACAGAAGGACTGGTCAGGTGACGTCTGCATATATTGAGGCATTTTGAGTAGAGTAAAATTGTCCCTCCTTTGTGTCCACAATCTCCAAAAGCGAAATTCACACAATCCAACAGTCCTTCACTTATGACCTTTGTTCAGCACAAACTACACTTCTTAACTTGTTCAAATCCCAACGATTCAGTGTGCCAGTCGGTCAACCGCACGAGCAGTGACCACGACCATGGCAACCACGGTTATCAAACTCGCTCCAGTGACGGACACGTTGGCTCATTGTTTTTGTGAATCTTCAAAGTGTTTGGGGACAGAGGCACCTGAGACTTTGACAGACACACTTCACGTTTTATGTTTGTCTGTCTTGGCCGATTGTGTAACCTCTATTGATCGGGGTCTTGTTTTGGAGGAGGGCAGCCCATGATAACGCAAATGTTTTCGATGTCGGTTGTTGCTGAAAGCCCTGCTAAGTGCCTGGTTTATGCTTTTAGTAACGGGTACAATAACTTCAAACGGTGAGCGAAACCTTTAATGAAAGAGTTGTTCAAATGAAGCTCACTACACAAATCTACGTGGATCTATTGCATCACTATCCCATTCGTGTCTAGCTTTTATGTTTTATCAGTGATTGAGAACATTCACCGAAATGATTAAACATTATGGAGTAAAGTAAGTATTTTGATCAAGTATAATTATGATCAGATGACATCACAACATTGAAAAATAGTAAAGATGACATGGATGCTAGTCAAATTATAATTACTGTCAGTGTGCTGATTTTTGTGGTCTGATTGGATAAATATAGCACAAAAAAGGGATATAAATGAAGTACCAAGTTCAGCAATAGAGGATTTATCTTTTGTATGTCCATAACAAAAATACAATAACCGATACAGTAAACCTGGTCAACTCAATGTCCATTCCCTTTGATAGACCCAGACTGGAGCGTTGTTTACTGCTGCGGTCATGTGGGGGACGCAGAGGGCCCTGTTTGTCCATGGGAGGGGGGCCTTTCTGTGTTGATGTGCCATTCTGAGCATGTGAGCGTGCTCTGTGTAGGGGTGAAAGGTCGTGGTGTGGGTGGTCACCGAGAGGTTGCGCGAGGCGATGGGGATGTTGTTTTGAAACAGGCATGACACGGAAAATGAGCGGGAAAAGTTCAATAAACAGCCAGGCGAGTGGACGAGCGATGCCCCCTGCGGAGCCCCGTCCCGTGGGCCTGACCAGCACCACGCGCTTCCGGAGGTCTTCATCTGGACAGGAAGCACTGATGGCGCGGGCAGAGCAGAGAGTGAAGTTAGCCTTTAAACTATGATGTAACTTAATTGAATGTCTCGGTGGAATCCCTCATTAATTAAATGTCATGTATAAAATGGAAAACTAGATGTATTGATCAGTTTAACATGTACCTGTAGATGATGTAGACTTCTTTATTTGAGTCCAGAGGGCCAATTCACCCTGAAGAGACTCAGACAAACACATAAAGAACCGTTTACAAGCTTTATTAGGTTATTTGGCGCTCAGACCCCGGCGGAAGACATTGGGATTATGGGCCCTCCATAACAGAATTATACTAGATGTGTCCCCCCAGGGCCTAGAGACTGGTGGTGGTAGATGTGGGGAGAGGGTGGAGAGGATGATGAGAATGGTGTCAGGGATGCAGAGGAGAAGGGGAGGTGGTGGGTCGCAGTACAGTCTGAAGCTGAACTGCATGAGGGTTTAAAGGGGGCAGACTGTGCGCTGATTGGGAGCAGAGGAGGTGCGCCGTGCCACGGGGGGAGTAACGCGGGTACGTTGATTGAGTCTGGAGAGCAGTTGGCTCTGGTGTAGCAGTGGACGTAGATTGGGTGAAGTTAGGTCTTCCAGGCTGAACTGACCGTGACACAGAGACAGCATGTACTCGCACTACACTACATAACTGACAGTAGAGACGCATTTCCAATGTATTTACCAGTGATCGATCACAACAGTTTCTTACTATTTTCCAGGAATCATAAGGCTGTCGTACACATCCCAACCTCCAGGTCAATGTGACCTTATCTGGCAGGTTCATAAGGTGTTATAAGTTATAACTGAGGGTCATGTTGTCTGATTCATTGTAACACTTAAACCCCTTTCCAAAGTGCGCGCTTTGGTCCGAGATGCGCCAAACATGTTCCTTGTGGCACGTCCTCCAGCCAAAAGCCAAAACCAAAAGCCAAAAGCCAAAAGCCAAAAGCCAAAAGCCAAAAGCCAAAAGCCAAAAGCCAAATATCAGCTAAAACCTCACACGGACACGCGCACGCTGGGGACAGTGTGAGAATTCTGCAGGTTTTTTTCTTTTCCTTTCCACAATAGACGAAGTTCCTCATATAGAACTATATAACAGTAAAAAAATATCATGATAGAACTCAAACTCAAAAGTTGACCACAGTCGAGCTTTTGAATTCAGTTATTTACAATCATTCTATCACCTTTTGTTATAAACCAATAGACGCACATCGACATTATTTAACGCAGAATAATTAGACGCACAGCTGTAGTAATACGTGATTAAGCCGTGCGCAGTACGCACGCCCCCAATGGCCCACCCATCTTCAAACTTCCAAATACAACAAGCTGCACTTTATGTAAACTTTACGCACACACTACGGTGAGACCCTCATTTTCTCATCAATGATAAACTGCGCTCTGTCCTCGTCCCAGCGCGCGTCCACGTGGCTGCGCTCTGATTGGTCCAGGCATCAGGCCCCATCACTCAGAGAAGCGCACTCTCCGCACCCTTATATATTACAGCTCAAATACTACTCCTGCAAGTCAACACTCCTCCTGGCGCTGCGCTTTGGCCGTGAACAACCTGATAGACGGACCGAGACGGACTTATGAACATGTCAGCGCGCAGGGCACATGTGGTTTGGGTTTTTTGTGTGGCTTTGGCCGGTCAACTGGCGCTGAGCACAACGCCGCTCGACTTTCAGGAGAAGCAAATATCTCAAGCAAAAAGACGACTGACTCTGCAGAGCACAGGTGAGACTATGGCACAGATTCAGGCAAATAATTGGAAGTGTTTAATCCTGCCAAACTAAATAAGAAAAAACAATAACCTGCTACCACGTGCATGCACATGGGCCAGTGACTTCGATCTACATTTAAGTTGGGCAACGTACGTCAATTGGCCTTATTTGGCTTAAAGTCTGATGCAACAACATTTCATACCAGACTAATGCACCAGAAAAGGTATAGGCCTGCGTGAAAAAGACTTCAAAGCGACGTGATGAAAAGAAAAGATCAATAAAGAGGCTTCCCGTGACGCGTGTGTTTACCACAACCAGAGTTTGTCCTTTGACCCCAGAATTGGCCCTAATTGGCCAGTAATAGGCCAGTAATGCCCAACAGGTTGCTGATGTTTATATGTGCGCGCACTGCGGTTGTGACTGCCATTTCACCGTGCTTTTGTTTTGATCTCGTTGGCTGATCACGTAAAGGTAATGTATGATCGGGATGGATCACAGACCCTCCGCAGCAGCACAGGCGTTTAATCACGTTAGTCTGTTTCGTGGCTCGGTTTAAGCCCACGTGCAGGGTCGTGCTGGGTCGCGCGGGGCCGCTCTGCTTTTTGTAATTCAATACCGCAGCTCCACATTCCCCTCGCGCCTCCTCCAGCAGCGGGAGCGCGTGACGACACCTCCGGCCCAGGACTGACCTCCGCCTCGGGCACCGCTCCACATCCAACCACGGGACAGACCACCAAGGCACAGGAAGAGATGACGACAGCGCCGGAGACAACTGCGACCATTCAACAAGCCCTAACAAAGAGTGTGGTCTCAGTTCGACACTTCACACACATTTGTTTTACTTTAATATGTAAACATGCCTTTCAACGCAAACTAAAACGAACATTTCCGTGGGTGTTGTGCCATTGTTTTTACCATTGTCACGAAATTGTGTCATTCTCAGAGGCGTAGCTACCCAACAGGCAAGACAGATATGCTCGGAGCCCCTTAATCACCAGGGGCCCCCAGAGGGCAGTCCTTAAGCTACAACAGGCTCATTACAGGTAATTAAATTTCATAGACAGTCCTCTCTACTGACTGTAGTTTTTGACATACGGTCCCAACTGCAATAGCTAACTGTGGTATTATTGTTGCAAAGCAGAAGAACCATACTAATATTTATAAGCGGCTTATATATTTTTTTAAATTCAAAGGTACAGAAAATAAGGACTGGGTATTAACAACTTGGATAGCAACTCTACTGATTACATTAAGGGTAAATGGGAAAGAGAGGATCACTTTGTTTTGACGGATGAAGAACTGGAATGCATAAGTACATCTCAGTGGAAAATCACATGTTTGGAGGGACTTCTGTTGGAAAAGTTTGTCTCGCTTCTTTATAACCCCATGTCAAAGTGCCCATTACTCAAAGGGAAATGCAGACTGTTGGAGAGGATGTGGCAGCCAGGAGGAAAATCACTATCACACGGTTTGGGATTGTCCTGTTGTCCACAAATATTGGACTGAGATCGATGAAGCCTTACAGACAATTTATGACATCCCCATCCCAACGGATTTCAGAACTATGTATTTGGGCCTCAGGACTCCTGCCATGGACACAATCGCCAGCTATCTTTGGAGCCTCCTCCTGGCAGCAGCGAAAAAAGCAATAACAAAAAAATGGATGACACAAATTGTACTGACAATCAAGGGCTGAACTGACATTACACTGGACATTGGACTTCATTTGAAAGGGGACACATTTGTGGCACTGTGGGCTAAATGGGACTCTTGGTTTGAATTATAAATGCCTTAATTTCCTTTTACTTTGTATTGGATAGCTACTTTTTATGATTTCCATATTGTTTCCCTTTCTGGTCAGGTTATGTTCGTTTTTGTTATGTTTATTTATTTTAAGTGTAAAAAAAAAACTTCAAAAAAGAATAGAAAAGAATGACTGGAGCCTGGAGCCTTACTTTAGAGTCATGAATCAGCCCATCCTTATGCAGTATTATTGTCATTTTTACCACAATTGTAAATAGTGTGTGTTTTATTTTGATAATTAATATTTTTGTTAAAATATTATTCTTCATAAATATCTGTATCCTTATCTTGCTTTTGATTTCATGTATATTTTTCTTTTCTTATACTTTATTGTGGATTAAGAGCTGCATTGATAAGGGTTTCCTCTGTGAGATCTTATTGATGAATAGTGATCATGCATGTCAAGTAAGTAAGTCAAGTTTTATTTATAAAGCACATTATAAAACACCACAATGGCCCAAAGTGTAGTACAAAGGCAATATAGAATACAATAAAACACACAAGACATGTAAAAAAAACAAGGTAAAATAACACTACAAAATGTTCTGCTCATCTTGTGTTAAAAGCCTGTGTAAACAAAAAAATGTTTAGAGATTGGGCTTTTCTAATGCCCTGAGACTATTCCAGAGTCTGGGACCCACAACTACAAAAGTGCGGTCCCCTCTGGTTTTTAACCGTGACCTCGGAACATCCAAGGTCATCAGATTTGCTGATCTCATTGCTCTATTGGGAATATGGACAGACAAAAGCTCTGAAAGATAGGGAGGAGCCAGCCCATTCAAACATTTGAAAACCATCAACAATATCTTAAAATCCACCCTAAAGCTGACAGGTCGCCAGTGCAAAGAAGCCAGCACAGAAGAAATGTGATCATATCTTCTGGTGTCTGTGAGCAAACGATCAGCCTCATTCTGGACTAACTGCAGGCGGTGGATGGAGGCCTGGTCCAACCCGGATTACAGGGAGTTACAGTAGTCTAAGCGGCAGGTTATAAAAGCATGAATAACACGTTCCAGGTCAGAGCGGTGGAGATATATTTTAACTTTACTGAGCAAGCGCAGCTGATAAAAGGCAGATCTAACAACTTGGCTAATTCAAATTTAAAAGAGCCATCAAAAACAACACCCACATTTTTGGCAGACGGGTGGCAGACGGATGGCAGACGGGTGGCAGACGGGTGGCAGACGGGGCAGACGGGTGGCAGGGTGGCACGGGTGGCAGACGGGTGGCAGACGGGTGGCAGACGGGTGGCAGACGGGTGGCAGACGGGTGGCAGACGGGTGGCAGACGGTGTGGCAGACGGGTGGCAGAAGGAACTCAGCGGCCCCAGACAAGTTTTAGCATTTGCTAGATAAACAAATACCACAAATTCTGACTTTTAATCATTTAACTTCAAAAAGTTGAGAGCCATCCATTCTTTTACATCCTTGAGACAGTTTAATAGGGTTTTGGAACCATCTGGGCTTGGTGTTAAGGGCAGGTAAACCTGCACATCATCTGCAAAACAATGAAAAGAAATGTGTCTTTTAAAAATAGACCCCAGGGGCAGCATATACAGAGAAAACAGTAAAGGGCCTAAAATGGAACCCTGTGGAACTCCACAACTAAGTTGGGCCATGTCTGAACTATGAGGGCCTAATTGAACAGAGAAGGACCTATCCTCAAGATATGACCTGAACCACACCTTTGATGCCAACATAGTTCTCCTCCAAAAGCAATAGACAAGTGGAGGAGCCAGAATCAACAGTTAAAATAAGATTAAAAAAGGCTGTTTCAGTACAGTAACGCCTTTTAAATCATGTCTTCTGTTGTGCGTCTTTAATTTCTATAACGTTTTCTGTTACATTTGACAAAATAATGATGATTGGTTGAAAATGTATTTAAGTCATTTGATAATGTCTGTGTAATCCTTCAGTCGTCCAGCTTCACAGTAAGTAGCTTCTTCAGTTTTGACAATGTTCTGGTGAAGGACAGGCTTAAATATTTGTCTGAAGGCAAGGAGCTAAATACACTCAAATTAACACACAGTTGTATGAAGTAAGTAGCATCGTTGTTCGTAAACTGTTAAGTATATTGAACTGTCACCTGAGTCATATTTTACATACTCGATCATGTCCACGTCATCCTAACAAGTTGAACCTTAGGCCTCCATTTCTGTTTAGAAATGGACTCTTTCCTGACAAATACAGCCTCTTTGACTCCTTCTCTCTTTTGCCAGGATCTGAACTTCCCTGTCCTCAAAGGTGTGGTTAGTGAGCTGGAGATGCACATCAGACTGGGGTCGGTACATTCTCTTGTGGAGTGGCTGTTGTATCACTCCAATGGCCACATTATTCTGGCGCTCGGAGTTCTGTCCTTCGGATGCACCAGTTTTTGTCTTAAGTACCGGTAAATTGTTGGTGGGTTTGAAATAGATAGGATGTCATGTTGTCTAAAAATCCTTATTTGAGCAAACACCAGCCGTGTAAGGAATTGGCTCTGATTCTCTATTGTCCTGCTTTTTAGCTTTCTTAGATTTATTCAAAGCCCATTTTGGATGACCGTAAGCAGAGAAGGCTTTCTGGATGTGAGTTTCTCTTTAATATTTCCCTCTGTGTTAGTGGGAACCTCTTGTGTTGTGATGTCCTAATGTCCTCCGTGTTATCGTTTGATGATTGTACCAGTAAACTTTCTAAGTTAAACAAAAACTTTACTTCCTTCCTTGTTTTTGTTTCTTGCAGCAGAGATCCAGACGTGTCTGGTGAGTTCAGGGGACGTCGGCTGTGGGACATTTCAGTGTTTCAACAATAACTCGTGTGAGATTCAGGGTCTGCACCACATTTGTCTGACACTGCTGCACAACGCAGGACGCTACGATTCTCAGGTGAGTCCAGTGTGCTACGCCTCGATTGAACCTTCCTTTGGAGTCTGCTCGGAAACATGAGTTCATTGTAGGAAAGAAATTAATTTAATAACTAATCATGTTTATAGATGATCATGACACATATTTAACATATTTAACATGAAAGTGTCAAGACTAAATGTACAACTGGAAATATACATTCAGTTATACAGCAAAAGGATACATTCATCAAACTCAGAAGACTTGGAAACCATTTAAAAAAGCCTTATACTATTGCTATGTGGTAATGTTATGGTGTAACCATGACAACCAAACATAATCCCCACCTTGCTCTGATGGCATTTGTCAGAGCAACATCTGCAGCTCATTGTGACAAACACACATTGTGTCATTAAGGTGGTTAGTGGAGAATGTTGTATAGAGGCTGGCGTTGGTTTGTGCCCGTTCAGAGAGTTTGAAATCAGATAGGAGCAACCCGTCTCCTTTACCAGAATAGACCTGGAAATGGCACAGGTCTGACACGGCAAACAAAGTGCTAATTTTGATTTATGGCGGACTGACAATTATATTTATGTTTTTTAATGGCAGAGACTGTGACTGTCGTAAAATAGAAATAAAACAAACGAGGCACTGAAAATATCCTGGCAACAACTGAATCAACTGTTGCTGACAAGTGCAAACGTCCACAAAAAAGGTTCTAACAGCTCTGTGTGTTGCAGAAGACAGTTGCATACACATAAACTGGCATTTTGTATCCATAATCTGAAGTATACTCAATTCACTTTTCAGCAACAGAGTACAAGCTAGTGATATATAGCACCAGACTGAATTGCCTTTTCAAATATCAGGTTGCTGGTCAGGTTGTCAACATTTCATTGCCTTTATGGGTGAAGCCATTTATTTGAGTTCTCCTGCAGGGTAAATCGTATGTGAAGGACGCCCTCCGGTGCATGGCGTTGGGACTGCGGCAGCGCTTCAGTTGCGTGAGTCGGCGCTGCTCTGCTGTTAAAGACATGATCTACTCCCTTCAGCGTGAGTGCTATTCCAAACACCAGCTCTGCCTCGCGCTCCAGCAGCACCTGGATACCACGGGAAGTCTGGTCCAGTTCCACCTGCTCTTCCCTCCAGGGTCAGTTACACTGCTCTCATCACTCAATGGGCGTTTGCACCAAAATACAGAAATACTCATTTTAAGAAGGTCCTGACCAGCTTTTGTTGTAGAACTACATATTATATAACAGAACATTCTGGTCAGAGTGTGTTCTATGATTCAATAACAGGCATTAAAAGTATTTAGGGGTTTAAAGGAAACCCTCATAATGAATGAAATGTAACAATCCTATTATGAACACTGTACGATTCAGGTGGTTGTATTATATTACTATTGGTGGTGGGTGACTGTAACACTCATTTGCAATGTTCACAGACCTTATGTGGAGCTGATGAACTTCCTGTTGTCCTGTGGGGATGAGCCTCGCTCCTGGGTCGGGCGGAGGCTGCGGGCACAGTGCTCTCAACACTGGGGGGCGTTGTGTGACAGTTTCAGCAGCACCTGTTCTCTTGTCCAAACAGTCACGTCTCTGAACGCCTCCGCACCTGCTCCCACTGTCCCAGGACCTCCACTGCCCACCACCACGGGGCCTGAGCTGGACGACTGGAGCGTTCCCAGTCTGATGGACAACGAAACAGAGTCTACATTTATGAAACTTAATGTCACGTTCTCATAGACCCCACAGGTCAGGCAGGACCCACACATGCACTTGTGACTAGAGTAGAAAAGATTTGATAGTACGAATATGACATAACTTATGTAATCTTTACATTCGTACAAGGTTAAAACATGTATCTACCTCACCATTGCAGAATCTTCCAGTTAAAGAAGCGCATGGACTCAAAACAGGGATTTAGTGTCCAGCGAAAGACGCAGCTGGCAGCTCAACAACAGTCTCCTACCTATTTAAATGCTTTTATTTATTCACATATTTTTGTTTTGGTTTGTTGTGCATTGTTCAGTCTCACTTTGAACTGCTGCTTCATCCCGTTCAGACGTAACAACGTGACCTCTTACTCGGATATGCTGCAGCTCCATTAAACATCAGTGGATTCAGACACTTTACTACGACTGTGAGCATTAACAGCTCTTTTACCTGTTGGATGAGACCGGCCTTCACTCCCCACATGCGTTTCCTTGGACCACTTTTGATAGATACAAGCCACTGCAGACTAGGAACGATAAAACCAGTGTTACAGATGCTTTGACATTTTTGGACACCTCGTTGGCCCTTTAGGTCAAGGGAATGTCTCTTACTTAGAATCATAATCCTGTGCTTGTCCATGTTCATACGAAAAGGAGCACTACAACACTTTTCTGGTGGAGGGTTGTATCCATGAAATGTGTATATACCTGGAATTAAACTTCTGTCACTCGCAATTGAAAGGCTCGATACTCCATACCACAATTATATAATATACTGTACTGCTCCTTTGATCACAGAACGTAACATTCAACACAATGTAATAGTAATTTCTTTCAAATTACGGAGTTGTCTTGGACTAGTTCTAAAATGATTCAGGAAAGGTTTGATTTTTCCAGTTCATGTAATCGCTTACAGTATAGATATAGATACTAGCAAGTGACGCTACCAAGCCAGGTGTACAGGTCAAATCTGTGGAGAGGCGATCCCGCTCACAGTACAAATGCATGCAAGGCATTTCTAATATATGTTTAATGCCACACTGTGAAACGTCCCCGGCAAAGCAATAACATCTCCACCAGAAAAGTTACATATTGCAAAAGTAAAACAAATGAACACCTGAATGTTGTTTTGAGAGCACAGGGCGCCACCTACAGGACTAAATGAAATCAACTTGAACGTCCACATCTCAAACAAACTCCAGGAAATATGCCACTTTTTTAAGAGTTTATTCAAATGTATGTAAACATACACTTTAAGTACTTTTGACTGATTCAATAAACATTATTAATGCCGCTGTTGATTTGGTGTCACTTTCACGTGCGTAGAACACAATGGCGTGCAGTCGCCCCCTCCTGGCTTATTAAAGTAGTTCTAAACCTGCAAAGGTTAAACCTGTGATCGTAGTACTCAATTTTGTTACTTAAGTAAAAGTGCAGATACGTGTGCAGAAAATTGAAGTAAGTAAAGTATCTCACACAGATTTTGAGAGCAAGAATTGTGCAAATCGTTGGTCAAATCAATTTATATAAATTTTTTAAGTGAATTTGATGTATATATTTTCGTTTGCTCAAAGCTCAGTCTGAACTCGAATGTCACCATCAACAGGCTTTACACAACCCCCACACCAAAGGAAAAATACTTCACTTTTAAAATGTAGTGGACTAGAAAGTATGCTTTCTCTCAAACGTAGTAAAAGTATCTACAGTAAAAACTACTGAGGCAAAGTACAGATACCTAAATATTTTACTTAAGACGAGACACTGCAGGCAAAACTCAGTTTTTTAAAAGACTTTTTTTGTTTGTCAGTTAGCTCTTTTAACATACAACTTTCATGTGGAAACAACAAAACTGTCCAATCTGCTCATAAAGATGGTTTATTATTTAATATACACATCCATTCATTTACATGGGACATAAGAAATTCAATGGCCCTTCTCCAATGCATTTTTATTCCACAGAGACATAAAGATCAGCCCTTAAAGTAGCACCTACACACCAAACTTTACAATCTTGACCTTTACAAAACATCAAACAAATAAACCAAGAAATTATAACCTGGCTCTGTCAAGTCCCAATTATGTTCAATTTAGTCAGTTTTTCCACATAAAATGCCTTATTTCAATACAAAAACAGCACATGATGAAAATCTTATGCGAGTAAACTACAGGTATATCTTTAAATTTAAGATTTTTTCCTCTTCACCTGCAGTGTCTCGCCGTACAGTACTTTCACTTTTGTACTTCGATACTTTCCCCCAGTGCTTTAAACAAATAACAAACATCAAGAACAAACATAAACACTAATACACAATCTTGACTTGAGTTATTGATGATGTTTAAATTACTTCTAAAATGTTAAGGCACTTGTTGAGGCATCGCTTTGCTTTAAACAAATGTAAAAGAACGGTAAATTTACTTCTTCCCTGAAAAGATTTGATGGAAAAGTATACTAAAAATGTCAATGTAAAGCCTGGATACGTAGACAGTTGCTTCTAAAAAAACAAACGTAAACACTTGGTGACTGGTGAAGGTAGTAGTAGTTTAGTGAGCAACATCTGCAGTTATAGTGCATTTAAACAGACTGGCAGTAACAGTTTTATCAGAAACCAAACCACATACAAAACAGACAAACAGATCATTACAGACGGTTATTTTGGTAATTAAAGAATAACGGTACGTCTTGCCCTGAATTTAAAAAAATAATAATTTAATCAAGTCAACATGGGTCATCCGAAGACAGTATTTGACCTGTAAACAACAACAATAATATCACATGTTGTAAATCTTCTGCATGTCGCCGTTCATCTTTGGACAAGGGTGAAAACTGGAGAGAACTTGCAGTAAAACAGGAAGACATCGTAACTTCTATCGCAGCAAAACAACATTCCTCTAAGACATTTTGTTCACAGTTTATAAAAGTACTTCTGTGTTTGTTAATATTTTGTTTAGTTTATGCTGGTTCTCCCATTTTTATAAATCAGAACAAGTGTAAACCTTTAGGTTGGTTGTGCGTTCTCCACTTTTAAGTAGCTTTATTGCGTGTCCATTTGCTAAATAAAGGGGAAGATACGTTTCTTAAGGATATAAAGGACGGTGGCGAAAAACAGGGCCAGAGCCAGGAAGATGAGCAGTTTGTCTGTGAGCTCTCTGCGGTTGTATTTGAGGATGAGCTTTCTCCCGAAATGGATCGTTCCCGTCATGCTTTTGAATTCCTCGTTTGTCTCCAACACTGTCCGAGACGAGGTGGCTACCGGGAACAAGGAAAGAACAGAAGATTCAGTGACTTAAGAGATCCTCATTTAAGTAAGATGACCTATAAGTGCTTGGCCAAATGAAACAATTAAATGATAAAATATTGATTGTTTTGATTTGATCATTTAGCAAACAAATGTATTCACTTCAGTGTTGATTTGCATATGTAAACACATATATATATATATATATATTTTTTTTTTTTTACCAGAGATGCCCATCTATTAAAGGTTTGCACAGGTCAGGTTTGCACAATTACAGCGGTTTTAGGTCACAAAAGACGGGATGTCCCAATATCAAATTGAAGTGTTACGATTTATTGTGAGAAGAAACATCATCACAATTTAACAATTTTTACAATCAGGTTTACTTTTTAGAGTATAGATTTAACTTAATTTTGCTTAACTGAATAATCTGGACGTTCCTACTTACAAGTGGCAGCACATGCACAAAATATGCAGAGGAATGTCAGTGTGTATGTACCCAGAGTGTTGATGGTGTCCTTGCTCTGGTTCACCTGCTCTGCCATCATTCTGCTGATGGACATCAGGCTCTCTGTGATGTTATGTTACTGCTGGTATCCACCAAACTCTCTTTTGTCACTTTCCTAAAGAATTACAGGTTAAATTGCAACACCACTAAATATTTAATACAAGCTATAAACACTTAAAAAGTAAAGTAAACAGTGTGACTATTAGACAATTAACCAACACTATAGACGTAACAGGCTGATACGTCTCAAAAAATACAAAATGGGTTAAAACAGCACATTTTCAGGAGCCTGTGATCCAAACAAATGTTCATGGTCCTATCTTGAGTCAAAAGGCTTCAGGCAGAGCAGTGTCTCCATTTAGCTGCACCACCAGTTAGCACGATAAACTGACTGTGTTCTCCACTCTCGCGTCTCACCTCAGTCTGGTGCTGTTTGTTTCGCCGCTATGCAACAGCTCGTCCTTCTCCGTGTTGTCGATGGTCAGTTTACAAGCCAGATTCGCCTTCCTCCAGGCCGTCTGGTTACTGCAAACGTCGGGAGAAAACTAAATATCGTTTGTTTCCTAGTAAGTCTACTTCTATATGTTCTTGTCAAAAAATCTTTGCAAAAACTACAATTCCTATGAGTCTATGATGTGATTATAAAAGTATGAAATAGCATTAGTACATCGTTTTTAGAAATGCTTAGGACTCTGTTTCAATAGCTTAATATTTTTCAGAGGTCTTTGCACTACCTGAGCAGTATTCAAACCTGAGCATTTGTCTCCTTTGACTCTCGGTCTCTGCCTGGATTTCCATTCGGTCTGACTCTCTGTCCTGCTCCTTTGCCATTTGTTCCAGATCCTGCACAAATAAACCAAAGTTCCTCACAAACTTTACCAGTTGTAAGATTACATGAAATAACAAAAGTCTGACCTGTATTCTGAGCCTGAGTTTGACGAACTTTTCTTTGACCTGTGAGTTGAGGTTAAAGAGGGCAGACTGTGGCCCAGGACAGTCTCTGATGTCCTACAACACACAACAAGAACATCCTCAGTAATTATCGTTGAGCTGTCAGAAAAATAGAAAATATTTTCACCTTCACTAATACCCATCATTGTTGAGACCTTTTATTGAATTTATAATCATTATCATTTATAATTATTTATCATTTTAAAAATTGAAATACATGAATAATACATTACAAAATGTAAAACAAAATGTGTGCAAATGAGTATGGAACAGTCAGCGTAAAAAGGAAAACTACATATTACAGTCCGTATACACAAACATTTAAATGAACTTGGAGAAACAGGACTTTTAGAGGCATTTATGAATATGGAAATATTACAACCAAGAAATTAAACAAAGTAATGAATATTATAACATATAAATCAGAACTTTTCAAGGGGAATAATATCTAAATTATATCAATACATTGCTAATCTGGACAGCTACTCTACTAAATATATTAAAAACAAATGGGAAAGAGAACGTAATCTTGTTTTGACGGATGAAGAATGGGAAAATGTGTGTACATCTCAGTGGAGGACCACAAAATCACATGTCTGGAGGGAATTTAGCTGGACAAATGTGTCCAGACCAAAGGGCCAAACAAGGAGCAAGGAGCAAAAAGCAATCAAGGCGGCAAACCACTATCACTATGTGTGTTGGGACTGTCCTGTTGCTCAGAATTTCTGAAAGGCACTGCAGACTGTTTATGACATTACCATCCTTTCAACTTTAGAACAAGGTACTTGAGCCTCAACTGTTAAAATTTGAAAATATACATAATGTATATTTTTTATGTCTATCTATATATAAATATATATATCTATATATCTCTATCTCTCCCTCTCTCTCTATATATATATACACACACACACACACACATATAATATATACATAAATAAACATGTATATATATATATATACACACATACAATAAATATCTACACACATATATACATATAAATATATATATACCATATATATATATTATATATATATACACACTATATATTATATATATACACTATATATTATATATATACACACTATATATTATATATATATACACTATATATTATATATATACACTATATATTATATATACACTATATATATATATATACAATATATTATATATATACAATATTATATATATCTATATATATAGATATATATATATATATTATATATCTATATATATAGATATATAATATATTATATATCTATATATATATAATATATTATATATATATTATATTATATATATATATATATACATACACACACACATATATTTCAAATGACAGAATAAACATAGCTATATAAAATGGACAAATAAGATATAACAGAAACAAAAAACCTTTAAAAGCTACAAGCCACATTTTGAGGCACTTAAAAACCCAATTTCCAAATTACATGTTCGCCACAGATTATTTTTGATTTATTTTTGGTAGTCCAGTTTTGCAGCTATAACTGTTAGTTAAACGGCTCAACTAACTTAAACCCTTTATTTGTGTGTCGTCTTGTTAGAGGATTTGAGAAAATAATAATTACTTTAAAAAAAATTAATAACAAGGTGTTCCTGGTTCATAATTTTAATAGCAACCACCCATCCCCAGTTCAATTTACCATTACGTTTTTTTTTTAATATATAAAGAAAGGGGTTGAATAGATAATGCATTGAGGAGAATGAAAACACGATCCAAACTCCAGGCGTCAGCTCACAGCGTTGGCGTTACCGTTAGCAGCTAAGGCTAACTGTGAAGCATTACATTGTTTTACCCTCACATCACAACAAATTATTACTAAGAATAGTACAGGGTTTAAAGCCAAAATTATAGCTCTTACCTGAATAAGTGCTTTGATTTCCAAGTCATATTTTATGATTTCTTGACTACAAATTCGAACATGAACATCACTCGAAGACGCCATGTTTGTTTTTGTACGGAACGTCCAACGACCAAAATACAAGGTGACACGTAAAGGCAAAACTGTATTAAGATCAGAATCAGAAAAGGTTTATTGCCATTGCCAATGAACAAAATTCACAAACATAGGAACTTGCTTTAGTAATGATCACATTATATTTAAATATACACCTCTACTCTATACGATTCTATAAAATTATGATTATGACTTTAATGTCGAAATGTTATGACTTTATTCTCGTAGTGCCCCGCGATTTTTTATTTAGGTTGGCCCTTATACTCCGTCCTACTTTACTACTATCAGTACACACTTTAATCAGGCTTAATAAAGCAAACAAAGAATGAATTCATAATAAGCAAACAGTTCATTAAGAAGTCATAATAAACAGTCTATGTTCATGCGTTATTTAGGCTAATTAAAGTGTAGTTATTATAAAAGCTCTGGAGGAACTGCTTATATTGAGATATATGTTAATAATGTGTTCGACTTATTTTTTTCATATTTTTTATATGGACCTGGAGTCCGAAAAAAAAGTTGTCAAAATGTCTCATATTTTCTGTGTTTCTCAATTTAAATCTTTATAGACAAATAAAGCGTGAATCGCTAATAATCTGTAATATGTTATGTGAATAATACTTACCAATTTCATTGTATAACATTGTAACATAACATAACATTGTTTAACAAATGTAGAATGAAATAGTTCTTAACAAATGCCAAAGTTTTATAAATAAACACTGAACACAGAACATGGGGTGCTAATGTTTTTATTATTATTTTGATATTAAATCAATAAACAGAATCAGACTATTGTGGTTACAAGCAGAGCTGTGGTACCAACTCCTGGCTGATACAACAGAGAAATAAAGGTTTTAAAAATAGAAAAGAAATAAAATAAGAGGCACAGTAACACAACACAGATTCAGGACAAGTGTCTGCAGGAAGTCGAGCGACCGTTGACAGAACCAGCCTTACAGTACGAACCAAAACAACATTTTATATTTGTGCATAAAGCCACCCACAGTGCCTCTGAGAAAAAGAAAAAAAAACATTTTGAAATGCAAATAAAAAGTTTAGACAAAAAGTAAAAAAACCAGCACAACATTTAATACACAACATAAATTTAACAGCCGTCAAGATATTGTATTTGAACAGGCATATATGTGAACTACAAATATAGACGTTGTTGCTAAAGAGAGGATCAAGTTAGTTTCAGCAGGATACACTTTATTCTGCAGGTTTTGTCGTGACAGGTTTCAAATACAGACATTTTTTAAACCAAGAGCTCTATTGGAGAGCACTGAGCAATGAAATACAGGCTTCCTACAAAGATTAGGGAGAGGGAATAACACAGTGGACAATAACTCACTACGAAT
Source organism: Chaenogobius annularis (assembly GCA_015082035.1). Taxonomy (NCBI): domain Eukaryota; kingdom Metazoa; phylum Chordata; class Actinopteri; order Gobiiformes; family Gobiidae; genus Chaenogobius; species Chaenogobius annularis. Next base: position 298,830 of record BJKM01000651.1, read on the forward strand.
AAATCCCATGCCGTTGATCTAAAGTTGTATAATATGTCGTTTTCACCATACAAGACCAAGAGCATCTTTACAATGGTGCATGTGGAGCTCAGAATAACAGATGCTTACCACAGGATTTGTATGAAACTCAATGTTGGTCATTTGTATTCAAAACTAAATAGATGACATATAGGATTTCTTTTCCCGCTCTCTCTTTTGCGTCATGCGTTTTGGCAAATCTGGTAGGAGATGTAAATCATTGCAGTGTTGTAGTACGGCGAGTGCGTGTGTATAGATATAGAAAACGGGTTATTGTCGAGGGTGGATTGTTGTTTTGTTTTCAGTAATTGTAAAAATGGTTTCAGTCAGCAGATTAGGAGAAGTTTTGCCCCTCTCTTGGCGTCACAGAGAGGAGCAGGAGGAGCGGTCTCTGCCCACCAGCCTTATCGAGACCACCGCGGATCAAAGCCCTTCTGAAAAAATGGAAAAGGTACGACACGTCTCCAGCGCAGTGGAAAACTACCAATAAAAAGAGCTGGTTTTTGTAGGATTTTTCGAGTTTTTGATAAAGTAACGAGTGGACTAGAGCTTCCTAACTTTAGACCAGACTTCTAAATCAAAGCTGTCAGAAAATCTTGAACAGGGAAAGATTTCAAAACTTTGAAAAAAAATAAAATAAACTTTATAGAATGAATTACCAGAATGAAGCTGGTCTCCTTCCATGGCTGGCAGACCATGGAAATGTCAAGCTCACATCGTTTTCCTCCATCACCAGCCATAATTACAGTGACTTTACATTTAATGAGTCAGGAAAAAAAAAAAGATACATGCCAGTTAGTTTGTGTTAAGTCAAGTGACTTTAACAGTGGCGTATCTTCTTCTTTTTTTTATATATATATAGTTTGAAAAATTCCCCTTTTAAAATCATCTCTGATCTTGTGTCAAGGCCAGGTGCAGTTTTACGACCACTGCATCTTAAGAGTAATGACATTTATTAAAAATTAACTATAGTCACAATGAAACTGACCTCAAATTGACCTATTCATTTATAATTGGCAATTTGGGAAAATAATTGCAATTGGGATAAAATGAAGTGTAAAATGTTGTTGTTTATGTTGTTAAAATCGTCTTGATTGAGATTTCTGTTTGTATTTAGATTTCTACGTAAAACAAACAAAAGTGTTTGAACAAGATTTTTGTGACTTTACTTAATCTTTTGTGAAGTAACTTAGTAGTTAACTTCTGCTATGGTTAAACGCTTATTATTTGCTAAATAATGCAAGAAAAATTTACAAGGAGAAAGAAAAAAAAGAGCAATAACCAAAGAGCAAAATATTTAAATGCAATATTTAAAATGTTCTAACTGTAGTTGTTAAATAAAGATTATAAATGCGTAAATTTTATAATAGTATTTGTCTGACTTGGTAAGCTTTATTTTGTTAATAATGCAATGAAAATTTACAATGAGGGGAAAAAAACAAAAATTAAAAGAGCATATTTGTCAGAGCTTTTTAAATGATAATTTTGAAAAGGTTAAGACACAAAAGGTCTTTCATTAGTCTGTACTTGAGTTGTCGAGGGAAACGAGTACAGACTTACATTCAACAAACCGCAAAGCAGCAAAGATTCACCTCAAACTACAAAAAAACACAAAGAAGAAAAAAAAAAGTCTGACTTGTGGACAGGAGCAATAAAAAATGGCTAATAATACAGCTTTTTAAACACGGCCATAATAGCACCCAGCCACTGACAGGTTAGCACCACAGTTTTCCTCCTCATTCGACTCTTGGAGGGTCTGGCACTTCAATAGAGCAAAAAAAAGTCTATTTTTAGTCATATTTTCTTTATGGAAAGGTCTTTAAGAGGCAGCCCCACTGTTAATCTCATCCAAGGAGGAGATTTTGCTGTTTTTTTTTTTTCACCAGAAGTGTCGGCCTCTGTACACAGTGGAAGTTCGCTTCTCTCTTCTCTACACCAGTGAAAGTAGCAGCAGCAGCCAATACAAAATTTACAACAATGTCGTGGCATAGTGGGCAGAGATAAACTTTGAAATAGGACCAGGCCACCCGAAAAACATAGTCTTCCTTAGCTTATTTTCGTAATACAAAATATATGGGGAGAAATGCATGATCTGCCCCAGCAACTCTTTTGGGGAAAACCCCATTTCAGACTGACAAAAGTGGCCATCGGTGTAATATATTTGAATAAGCCCCTGGTATCGTGCGCAATCGCATTTCTCCCCATATATTTGTATTACGAAAATAAGCTAAGGAAGACTATGTTTTTCGGGTGGCCTGGTCCTATTTCAAAGTTTATCTCTGCCCACTATGCCACGACATTGTTGTAAATTTTGTATTGGCTGCTGCTGCTACTTTCACTGGTGTAAGAGAAGAGAGAAGCGAACTTCCACTGTGTACAGAGGCCGACACTTCTGGTGAAAAACAAAAAAAACAGCAAAATCTCCTCCTTGGATGAGATTTAACAGTGGGGCTGCCTCTTAAAGACCTTTCCATAAAGAAAATATGACTAAAAATAGACTTTTTTTGCTCTATTGAAGTGCCAGACCCTCCAAGAGTCGAATGAGAGATGAGGAAAACTGTGGTGCTAACCTGTCAGTGGCTGGTGTGCTATTATGGCCGTGTTTAAAAAGCTGTATTATTAGCCATTTTTTATTGCTCCTGTCCACAAGTCAGACTTTTTTTTTTCTTCTTTTGTGTTTTTTTGTAGTTTGAGGTGAATCTTTGCTGCTTTGCGGTTTGTTGAATGTAAGTCTGTACTCGTTTCCCTCGACAACTCAAGTACAGACTAATGAAAGACGCTTTTGTGTCTTAACCTTTTCAAAATTATCATTTAAATATTTATGGCTCTGACAAATATTGCTCTTTTAATTTTGTGTTTTTTTTCCTCCTTCTAATTGTAAATTTTTCATTGCATTATTTAAGCAAATAATAGCGTTTAACCAGAAGTCAGACTAATTCACTTTACTGTAAGATTAATTAAAGTCACAAAGGAATCTTGTATCAAACACAAAAAACCTTTTGTTTACGCCCATAGTTCATCGTAGAAATCTCTAAATACAAACAGATTTTTCAAGACGATAAACAACATATTTACAGTTAGAACATTTTATCCAACTTCTTTCCCAAATTGCAATTATAAAAGAATAGATGTCTTATCTTGCAATTTGAGGTCTACAGTTTCATTGTGACTATAGTTAATTTTTAATAAATGTCATTACTCTTAAGATGCAGTGGTCGTTAAAACTGCACCTGGCCTTGACACAAGATCAGAGATGATTTTAAAAGGGAATTTTTCAAACTATATATATATATAAAAAAAAAGAAGATACGCCACTGTTAAAGTCACTTGACTTAACACAAACTAACTGGCAATGTATCTTTTTTTTTTTCCTGACTCATTAAATGTAAAGTCACTGTAATTATGGCTGGTGATGGAGGAAAACGATGTGAGCTTGACATTTTCCATGGTCTGCCAGCCATGGAAGGAGACCAGCTTCATTCTGGTAATTCATTCTATATAAAGTTCTATTTTATTTTTTTCAAAGTTTGAAATCTTTCCCTGTTCAAGATTTTCTGACAGCTTTGATTTAGAAGTCTGGGTCTAAAAGTTAGGAAGCTCTAGTCCACTCGTTACTTTATCAAAAACTCGAAAAATATCCTACAAAAACCAGCTCTTTTTATTGGTAGTTTCCACTGCGCTGAGACGTCGTACCTTTTCCATTTTTCAGAAGGGCTTTGATCCGCGTGGTCTCGATAAGAGGGCAGAGACCGCTCCTCCTGCTCCTCTGTGACGCCAAGAGAGGGGCAAAACTTCTCCTAATCTGCTGACTGAAACCATTTTTACAATTACTGAAAACAAAACAACAATCCACCCTCGACAATAACCGTTTCTATATCTATACACACGCACTCCGCGTACTACAACACTGCAATGATTTACATCTCCCTACCAGATTTCCAAAACGCATGACGCAAAAGAGAGAGCGGAAAAGAAATCCTATTGTCATCTATTTAGTTTGAATACAAATGACCAACATTTGAGTTTCATACAAATCCGTGGTAGCATCGTTATCGACTCCACATGCACCATTGTAAGATCTCTTGGTCTTGTAGGTGAAACGACTATTATACAACTTTAGATCAACGGCATGGGATTATTCGTATGAGTTATTGTCCACTGTTTATTCCCCTCCCTAATCTTTGTAGGAAGCCTGTATTTCATTGCTCAGTGCTCTCAATAGAGCTCTTGGTT